>JAQQSK010017465.1:0-10114 GCA_028658325.1 Potorous gilbertii | reverse complement strand
CTGATAATTTTCTCTGACTGTCCCCTATGACTAGAATGTTCTCCTTCTTTAACTCTACCTACTAACTTCCCTAGCTCCCTTTAAATTACAATTAAAATCGTATCTTCTACAGGAAGTCTTTCCCAACCCCTCTTTATTCTAGTGCCTTCCCTCTCTTAATTATTTCATGTTTATCCTGTATGTAGCTTTTTTTGTATAGATTTATTAGCATATTGTTTCCCCCATAAGACTGTGAGCTCCTTGTGGGCAGGGATTGACTTTTTTTTTCTTCTTGTATCCTTAAGTGCTTTCTTAGCACAGTGTCTGGAACATATTAGGCCTTTAATAAATGTTTATTTACTGATTGACTGGAAATATATTTTGAATCAAAGGACCCAGTTTCAAATCCTACTTCTTGCCACTTACTACTTGTATAAACTTGTGTATCAGCAAGGATCCTAACATACACAGGAAGGTCTGCTATCACAGGTTCTTAGATCTGCATTTCTTAAAAGAAAGCAACTTTTGAGGGGTCAATAATCACTTTAATCAAGCACATGTATCATTCACTTAGTTCAGGGAAAACAGTCAGCACCCTGAACTTCAGAGAAAATACAGAGAAATAAAGAACAACAGACAGTGCTGCCAGCTGCCTGATACAAGCAATACATACATCGCAGATCAATACACAGATCCAACCAAATGTCTGACCATTACATACTTACACAGTTACCAGAAAGAGAAGCACCAACCTCTGGGTTTTCAAAGTTGGGGGTGGGGAGATGGAAGGAGGGGGAGGGAGGTCTTAGTGGCTGCCCATAGTCTCATCTGTCCAAATAAACATTTCCAATGAGTAAGCCCCAAAGTAAAACCTAACCTTAGAGAACTTGGACATTTTTCAGAGACAGAGGGCATCACAAACTTTGAGAACCAGTGTCTCATTAACAAAAGGTGTGGACCTTCCTACAAATCTCCTAGGCCCATTAATGGATGGGAAGATCTTTAATCACATTATTCAGTCAGAAGCACTTAATTATGCTAAAATAAAAGCAGCAAAATATCCTTCTTTGCTTGCCATTACAACATGACAAGTCATTTAACATTCCTGGGCCTCTCTTTCCTCATTTATAAAATGGATGAACTGCTAGATGCCCTCTTAAAACTCCTTCTAGCTCTAACTTCTGTAATCCTATAAACTGCAAGCAATTCTTACCATTTCATAATTTCAAATCAACAAATATTTATTAAATTGTTACAATTCATAAGACCATCTGCTAGGTACTGTAGGGATATTAGAAAATGTATTTGTCCTCAAGGAGCATATAAATAAGTTAGTTGTAGAAACAAAGCATAGACACTTAAATTTTATATTAAAAAATATTTACAGCACCAGTAGAGGGAAGTCAATAGGCCAAGCAAGACTATTGTCAAATGAATTATATAATCAATCATTTCTATAGGTGGGAGAAATTTTCTATAGGTGGTCACTTAGTAAGCATCAGCTTTCAATAAAAGATGAATGTTCAATAACTTCTGTTCTGGAATGCAGGAAAAATGAAATATGTTTTAGAAGATTTTCATTAAATAATATTAAACTGGGGACAGATAGATACTGTGGTTTATTTATCTGGAACATTTACTCAGATTAAAAAAAAATCTTTCCTTTTCCTCATCCCCTTTACACTAAATAAATAAGCTGTTACAACAATTACTTGTAACAGCTTTGCTTTCCTTCAGCTACCTCCAAAGCTCAGTAGATTGGCCTGTCTCCATTTCTCTAATCTCTTGTCAACTAACTGATTTTATTTTCTTCCCTGTTTGATGCTGCATCTCCTCCTTCCTCACAAGAAATAATTCTCTGGGAATCCCCTTTTAGCAAAGCTTTCATACTATTTTTATAAAAAGGTATTTTTTCCCCTGTTGTGTTTTTCCCCCTATTGTGAGCATATTTGTTGAAGGACTTCTTATGGAGAAAAGCAGAACAAAAAGCCTGCTTGAAGGCCTACTGGGAAGCATTTACCTTTCCTTAGGACTTGTATTCACCTCTAATCCCTCAGATAATACTTATTCTTTATAGGTGAATTTTCTGTAATGAAAGGGAGACAGGATTTCAGTGATCTGAAGTGTTGAAGAAAAGGAAGAGGCTGGGCCCATTCAAAGTTGAGAACTGAAGCTTCCTTGCTGTACTTGCTTACAAAGGTAGTCATTTTCATTTGTACCAAGAAGTTAACATAGAGACCTGAAGCTGCACTAATAGCCAAACCCCAGCCTAAATTCAATTAACTAGAAATGTGTAGTGTTCCCCCGAATCTCTCTAATAAATCTCTATCCTCTCTAATAGATCTTCACCACAAAACTCTGACCATGTCATCCTTTCTGCCTCACTCCTAGAATACTATAATTCTGCCAAATTCTCTTGGCCTAGATGAAAGTCTATGGGGGTGAAGGAGGGAGAGATCCCATTGGATCACGTGGAGACCTGAGTTGGACTCACCAAGCCACCTTTCTTGGGCCATGTGTGTTCTTGTAAGTTGAATCACTTACTTCAGTAACATGAGACATCTCTTGATCCAATTTAATAGCGGAGAAGGAGCATTGTGTCAAAAGAGAATTGGCAGTGAACCAGGAAGATTTTCTCACGTAGTTGGTTTTAAGGGACAAAAAATCTCTTCTGATTTTTTTTTTCCTCTTTCCAGAACATGTTGCGTGGACCTTTTCTCAGGGACTTTTCAGGAGAAGAAAAGCCTCCCCTCTTGTCATCTATAGCAGCTGTTTATAGATAGCAAATAGAGTTTACTTTTGTTAGGTGAGTCTGGATCTGGGTCTTTGTCCTTGGCCTCATTGTCTTTTGTTTCTTTCCCTAAGTATTGATGAGTAAACAGCAATTTTATTAAAGGGGTCTGTTTCTTTTCTCTTCTTTCTTTTTTTTTTTTTTGGTGGGTATTGGGCAGGAGGAAGTCTCAGGATGTTCAAAATTCTTGGGTCTTTTAGTAAGCTACAACTTTACTCTTAGAGGTGCTACTTGTATACTAGAATGTTCCTTAGAGAAGAAGCTGATCACTCACAGGAGGACGAATCCAAGTCTGGCTTTCCAGAAGACTTAGATCCTGTCATGGTTCTTCCGGACTATACAGAACGAAGATGAAGATGGAATGTCTATTTAATAATCCCAGTTTATGCCCCATGTTTTAATGTTTTAATTACAAAGCACACAGGAGAGTATAATAGGAGCTACAGGTTTATGTTTCATTTTATAGTCTTTTTGCCAATCACTTTTATTTATCCTTTGTGTCTTAAACATTTCTCTTATGATTAGGAAATAAATAGCTGTCCTATATCAGATGTAAATCATTGAATGTCTTTTTGTGTCCTATTAGGGAGACCCTAGATTTGGGCCAAAGCCAAGTTTTATATCCTTTTCCCTAGTACTCCTGAGTAGGGCTAACACCACACACTATGATTAAGGGCCCTAGCTCTTCTCTTTAAAGACCATATACTCCTAAAACTGAATCTGGCATCCTTTTGAATCTTGTGCTCAGAAATCATTGGAAAGTGTATTCCACTGGAAAGAGATCTGAACTCTTTCTGACTCCAGGCTCAGCATTTTCTTTTATCTCTTTTGCCACTTAGCAACCCACAGACAGTGATATTGATATCTCAATTTGTATCTATCATATAATAATAAAAATATTTATATAGTACCTTCTGTATGCTAGGCACTGTGATAAACACTACAAATATCTCATTTAATCAGGAGATAAGTACTAGTATTATTCGCATCTTATTGATGTGAAAACTGAGTCAGGGAGAGGTTTAATGACTCCTCAGGGTCACACAGGTAGTGCTTGAGGCTGTATTTTACTCTAGGCCCAGTGATCTATCCATTTTTTCATTTAACTACATATAGAGAGTAAACATATACACATGTATATGTATATATGAGGATAAATATGTATGTGTTTATGAGTACAATTAAATATATATATGTATATACATATATGTATGTATATATGTTTGTGTTTATATTCATAGTCACATTAATATGGCTATAAATATAGATGTAGCTAGATGACTTACTGAATAAAGCATTGGTCCTGGAGTCAGGGAAACCTGAGTTCAAATCTAGCCTCAGGCACTTTATTAGCTGTGTTACCCTGGGCAAGGCACTTAACCTCTGTTTTCTTTAATCCACTGGAGAAGGAAATGGCAAACTAGTATCTTTGCCAAGAAAACCCCATGGACAGTATGGTCCTTGGGATCATGAAGTGTCAGATACAACAAATGGATATAGATATAGACACAAATAAATATAGCCTGTCACCATGATCAGTATGCTGCGTTCTCAGTTTGACATCCTTTATCTATGTAGGTAGAGCTCCAATGATAACATCATCATAGTTCAAGTTCAGTGTGGGGACAAAAGAAGGCACTCACAAGTTAGTGAACATTTAACAAAGGAAATTTACTTTTCCCTAAGATAGCAAAAATATACAACATGGGCATGATGGCACTCAGCTTTTTGGTACACCAGTCTCCTTGTCTCCAAATGGAAATTGTGTTTGGCAAATAATTCACCCATGTTTGGTGACTGGTATCTTAGATATTCACCAAGTATAAGAGGCCCAGAGCACAGGCAGATGGAACAGCTTATTCCTCTAGGCTAGGCAGTAATGTCAGGGAAGCTGGGGCCAGTTAGGTTAAGGGAGACAAAGGAAACTGGAGTTGTCAGAGAAGCTGGGGCCCAAGCAAGTTGTTTCAGGTAAATATTGTTCCTGTCTAACCCTATTATCAAAGCTCCATTTGTTTTCAACGTGCTGACATTAGTTGGCTCCAGGAAGCAAGCAAACTAATTAAATTAATTTTCATTAAGAGAAATGACTATAGTTCAGTTAATATAACAAACCCTAAAGCACTGATATATATTTTAAGAATATAGATTTTAAATGATATTCTGTATCTAACCTATATTTAACATATTAACCTATACTGTTAAGCTGGTCTTCAATTACTTTGTTTTAATATGTTCTTTTCCCAGGATCCCCCATTTCCTTTCCCTTTCTCTTGGAATATTAGTTGTGAGGAGCCTTGTACCCAATCTAGGCAAATATCATGAGTAATTCAGGGCTTTCTCACCTAGCCCTACCAAACACACATATACTTGTGCAATGCACACACATACACGCAGACATTTCACAAACCTGATCGATCTCTGTCTTTCTGAAAGGGGAAAAAGTGATTTTTACATAAACCTAAAACCTCTTTTTAAACCCCCAGGTATAATGAACAATAGAAAACTCAATACAGTACAGTGAGTGGTCTTTTCCTATGCCATCCAACTGCTGTAACTCTCCAGACTTTGAAAGGTCTTAATCTTTCCAAGTCTCATTAAAAAACAATCCTTCTACTTTCCTTTGTTTCTTTGAGAGGGAAAATTATTTCTCTCACCTCCTGAACAGAGATTGATCTGCATGTTTGGATCCAGGCAGAGCTCAATAGGAGATCAACTTGGGAAGAGGTAGAAATAAGTTAAACCTACTTAAAACTTTCTAATAGAACAGCTTTTAGGGAAGCAAGCACATAGGTGGAGATAAGGTCAAGATTCTGAAGTTTTACCCATCATAGATCATAGAAGAAGACTCTAGATTTTGTAATTATTTATACTTATCACTGAGACTATTCTGTACCTTGGGAAATAATTTGAGATGAGATGTCCTAGGCAAAAAGGTACTTGTGTCAGGACATTCTTGAATTCTGACCCAAATAGAATATAACCCCCCTGAAGGGCCCATGCTATTTAATTTTTATCTTTGTAGCTCCAATACTTGGTATGGTGCCTGAAATGTAGGCACTTAGTAAATGTTTACTGATTGACTAATTGTCTTGTATATAGCAAATAGTAGACTCTTAATAAAGGTTTGTTAAATTGAATTCTTCAGAAAATGAATTTAATTTTAAAAATCTTAAGGTATAGTAGAAAGTAAAAAATATGGATCAAATATTCTTTTGCTATATGGGCCTGGGTATGTCACCAGAATCTTCTGAGACTCTATTTCCCCACCTGAAAATAGGGATAATTAACATTTGCAAACATCCTTCACAATGCTGGTATAAAGAACACATTTGGTAAATCTTAATGTAGTATATAAATAGCATGTATTGTTATTTTTTTAAGCTAGATGTCACCTTAGAGGTAACTCCATGGAGAAATCTATTCTGTGACATCCCTGCCAGGGCATCATCCAGCCTTTATTAAGATAATTCTGTATGTCAGAAAATCACTTCTTTATGATATAGTTCTTTCTTTATGGGGGATAGTTCTAATTGTTAATAAGTTCACATTTATTCTGAGCTGCAATCAATTTACTTATAACTTCTGCCCATTGTTCTTAGTTATGCCACTGGCAGCAATGCAGAACGAAATAATTTAGTCTTCCACATGATAGCTATTCAAATATCTGACAATGTTTTGCTTAATAAGTAAAGTTAAAAGTTAACTACCTAATGATCAAGGCTGTCTACAGTCTGGTATCACATCAGTTTTCTTTATTCTATGTTATACCACTGTCTATGATCATTCTAGTTCCCAAAGAAACAGAACAATACTGTCCTTCCCAAACAGGGTCTTTGGTTCTTTTTGCACGGTGTTCTCTATACTTAGAATATTCATCCTAGATCATTTTAATGGGGTACAGGCTCTGGGAACCCCCTTGAACTCTCCTTGAATCTTTCCACTTGATGTGGTGTTTGTCTGAGGCTATAAACTTTTCATTGAGCAAGAATGTAGCCATCAAATTCAAAGGAAAATAAAAGGCAGCTTTTGGCCATGGAGTTTACCTTCCCCTGGGCAGAACATAAGAGGAGAGGGATGACAGGAGAGGAAAAGGAAGGGATGGGCAGGAAAGACGGAAGAAGAAGGGGGAGGAGAAAGGAGGGGAGGGGAGAGAGGAAGGAGGGGAGAGGAGAGGAGGAGAGGAGATACACCCCCTCCTAGTTTGATTTTTTTTTTAAATTAAAGGGGTCATCCCTTGAGTAACTACTTAAAGAAGCCTATTCATTGAATGGGTGTATCACACTCAGAGTGAGAATGTGATAAGACCTTAGCCTGAAAGGGTCAGGGTCTCACATTGCATCCTGAGCTTCTCCAGTCATCCTGATGAATATTAGGTCATTGGACCCAGATGACTCAGGACAAGAAAGTGAGGTTGGTGACCTTGCACAGCCCTTCCTCACTCAAATCAAAGTCAACTACAAGTCATGTCATCATCTTGATGTCATGGTCCTCTTCAAGAATGAAGGACAAATACAACAACAAGTTTTTCATTATCTTTATGCCCAATGCTCTGTTACTCTTAACCTAGTCTAGCCCTCCATTGTCTGTTAACTGCTACTTCCCATTCTCATTCCTATCAAAACTTCACTGTCTTCATTCCTGGCTTCTGACCTCTAGTCATCCCAGCCTAATGACCACTCCCATCAAGATCCTCCCCAGACCCTACACCTTCCATCATCCTAGACTGCTTGGCCGACCCTAGATCCATCTCAAAATCTTTCAGTATATAAGATCCATCTTAGCCTCCATTAAGGTGCTCACATTTGATTCGACCAGCTTACATTAGAGTTACAAATGTTCAAATTCCTTAAGTTTGGTCAATATGGCAGATAGTTAATAAATTTTGTTTTTCTTTTGGTGTAGAATTTATTCAGGCAGGACCCATGTGTTGCTATTTTAGGGTCTAAGCACTCTTAAACCTCAACAACTTGACTACTGAATTTGTAATTTTTAAAGTCTAATTCACATGCCACCTCTTCCAGATAGCACACTCTCAGTAGGGGCAGCTATTGCTTTGAAGCAAGATAATATAAGTTCAAAACTTGCCATAGATATTTAGAGCATATGTCACATTTTTCATTCTCAATATTTTATAGACTTGTAGCTATTTAAAAGGGTTGTTTATATGAACAAATGAGATAAATATGTAATGTACTAAATAAATAATAATATTATAAGGTCAGTAATGAGGTTTGCTTCTCTGACTTCAAATATTTTGGTTTGTAACAAATGTATTTGTCATGTAACTGTGAATATTATTGGTGTCTGCCCTGGTATTATCTTACCACTAGAGCATAGTCTTTAATAACTAATGTCATATTCTTTTCCAAAAATCATTTCCACAAACTCTTAACAGTCCCTACTACAGGTTCTGTTGTTTAAGACTACAATCATTACCTGACCCCATCTACTATTCAAGTCCTTAAAATTTTATTCTCTTCCAGGTTCTCTGCCTTTCTTGCTCTACCTCAAAGAAGACACTCCACCTCTCATCTTCATGCCCCAACACCTCTCAGTTCCAGTGCTTTCTTTGTATACATTTGTTTGCATGTTGTCTCTCTCTTAAATGGTAAATTCCTGGAGGGCAAGAACTGTATTTTGCCTCTTTTTGTATCCCCAGCATTTACCATAGTGCCTGATGAATAGTAGGCACTGGGTAGATGTTTATTGAATTGAATTTTCATAGGCTGTCTCCCATTTATGGAATCATTTCCCTCTTCATCTCCATCTTCTGGCTTTCTTGGCTTCCTTCAAGTCACTCTTAAAAATTTCTCCTTCTTTTAAAAGTCTTTATCAAATATCCTTAAGGTTAATGTCTTCTCTCTGATAATTATATCCAATTTATGTTGCATATATCTAGTTTATATACTCACTGGTTTGCATATTACCTCTCCCATTAGAGGTTGAACTTTGAAAACATCAGACTGAGAGCTATTTGATTTTGGTTGCATTTCCAATGCTTGGCAAAGTGTTGGACACAAAGCAGTGTGTTAATATTAATTATAGAGCCTGTTGACTAAATTTGTTGATTTACTTGTTGATTTTTTTCCTTTGTTCATCTTTTCTTTTGTCCTTTGAATTGTTCCTCATGTAATATTTAGATTATCCTGGACACCTTGAGAGTTTAAATGTTCCCTACTTCATCTGTATTCTTAAAACTAAATACAGAACAAACTAAATACAAATACAAAACTAAAACAAAATACTACAGCTGTTTGACTTTCTTTAAATCAGATGTTCTTAACCTGGGTTTCATAAAACTGGTTTTTTTTAACACTTTAAGTGTATTTAAAATAATTTGCTTTCTTTGTTAACATAATTATTTTATTTTAAGCATTTACAAACATTATTCTGAGAAAGTATCCAGAGGCTTTATAAGACAGCCAAAGGTACATTATGAATGCTTGTTTAAAGGTATATTTTACTATTCTATATGTTACATAATACTCTATCAATATTGAGTGCCATTTTGTTTTTTAATTTAACCTTTTGAAGCTTTGTGTAATAAAATGTTAGTCTTGTCTGGATTAAATCATAAAGTTATATAATGTTAGTGAGAAAGAATATATAGATGAATATAATATAATACTTCATGTTACAGAACAGAATACAGAGCTCCAGAAGGGTTGTGACTTATGGCTAAGTGAATTGACCAAGGTCATATTCAGATATGTAGCATAAAGATAAACAGAACAAAGGTGAAAACCTAGGTCTTCTGTTGACATCTCCAAAGTATTTTCCAATATATCATGTCTCTTTTCCAATTATTAGATCCATTTTAAAAAGTTAAGTAAGTCCCCTGAAATACTTTATTGTTCTTTATAGAGAAATTCAGTTTTATTTTCTTATTTCTTTCTAAACATTGTGGAGCATGTAACCATACACTATTTTTCAGTAGTAAAATGTAGTCTAGAAATGTAGAAGGTATAGAAATTTTCATTTTCCTGAGTAAACTTATCAATGTATAAACTATAAATATTAAATACTTTTAATAATATGAGTTCATGCTCAGATTTTGGGAGGGGGAAGTCATCTTCTCTTGTGCTCAGTTTTTTTCATATATAAAATGTAGAAGTTGATCTAGACAGCTTCCAAGGATCATATTAACTTTTGTTCTCTGATTTTATGACCTCATTTATCTAGGGATGGTCATTGTTGTTAGAAGGCTCTTCAAATTACAAATTTGATCACCTCCTAATTTCTTTCTAACTATTTGAAGTGGGCACCATAAGAATGTGATCACTCCACCTCATGTTTAACTAGAACAATATATTTTGGAAAAAAAGTGTAACAATAGGTCATCTT
>JAQQSK010017464.1:0-10114 GCA_028658325.1 Potorous gilbertii | reverse complement strand
TCCACTGTTCCAGAATTTGTCAGGAGTTCTTTTTACAGGAAATCCATGGGCTGTGGATTTGGAGCTAGCAAATGTGAGTCTTTCTACTCCGCCATCTTGGCTCCACCCCTGAGGCCAGACTTCTCAGGCAGCCTCTTGGCTGCATTCTCATTCTTGTTCATCTCCATCAGTATCTGGATGTCCATAGTGGGGCCTCATCACAGTGGCTGCTGGTCCCCTGGGACACACACAGAGAATGTGGACTGGGGTGGAGTTGATCCTGATGAAGCCAGAGAAACATTTTTTTTGAGGGGATCAGATTTAACTGCTGCATTTGTATGGGGTTCCTGTTCATACAGAGCATTCTAGAAGATTGTTGTTTGTGACTGCCCCAAAATCAAAAGCCAGGAAAGCATAAAGAACCAAGTCTTCAGCCCGTGCCCTCAAGTATTCCTCTAAGCCTTTTCATCTCTAGGCTAAAAATCCCCAGTTCTTTCAGCATCATATGGCTTGAGTATGATCAAAGCCTTTCACCTTGATGATTTACCCTTCTATGGATGGTCTCCAACTTACCAATAAACTTCCCAAAATGTGGCACCCAGAAGGGCACCCAATCATGTGAGGGTACTGTGATAAGAACAGAGGATGGGGAGATCATCATCTCCTTCCATCTGGATGCTCTAAATCTCCTTAGATAACACTTGCCTTTCCTGGGCTACTATTGGACTGTTGTCTTCCACTGAACTTTTGGCCTAGGTTTTCTTCAATGAACTGTTGTCTAACTGTGGCTCCTCCATCTTGGACTTTCAAGATTGATTTATTGAACCCAAATGTAAGACTTTACGTTTATTCCTATTCAAATTCATCTTAGTAGATTTCTCCTTAAGTTCTAGCCTGATATCAGAACCTCTTGGAATCTGGACTCTTCTATACAACAATCTGGTTATTACTCTGTTTCAAATAATCCATAAATCTGGCAATCCTTTCATCTCTTTATTCTTTTCTTAAAATTTTTTTCAATGAAGAAGTATTTATTTTTTCTCTCATCTCCCCCTCCCCCACCATCCCTGATCCCCACCAACCCCCATTGAAAAGGGAAAAAAGAAAAGCCAAATACTTGTCACACATTTCCCACATTGACCATATCCAAAAATGTCTGTCTCATTCTACACTCTGCCCAGGAGGTTGGTCATATGCAGTAGGGGTGCACTGGTACATGTTTAACAACCAGCCAGCTGAGAATCCATGGCACAGCATAGTTGAATCTATATTATTAACGTTTTTTACATCATTTTCTTAAGTCTAGACAATCAGCAAAACCAGTAATCAAGGTCTGATTTGCAGCATTTGTCGATTTCCAAGGTATAAATGCTCACACTGAAAATTTAACAATCACCTCTTTCCAGAAAACTTGTTTAAGCTGGCTCCAACACACTCCTGAGACCATGCTTCATCTAGAATCATGAATCTATCCCTTCATTTTTATCACTGATAACAGTGGTAACTACCAGTAACATTGATAACAACACAGGACATTGAGGCACTCCACTGGGGGCTTCCTTCTAAATTGACATCAAAACTATTTTTGAAAACACTAACTAACATGACCACTAGTTAAGACATTTTTTAGTTGTATCCAACTCTTTGTGACCCCATTTGGGTTTTCTTGGCAGAAATACCAGGGTGATTTGCCATTTATTTCTCTAGCTCATTTTACAGATGAAGAAATTAAGGCAAATAGTAGGTTAACTGACTTGTCCAGGGTCACACAGCTAGTAAGTGTCTGAGGCAGGATTTGAACTCAGGAAGATGAGTCTTCCTGACTCCCATGTCCAGAGCTCTACACACTATGGTGCCACCTTGCTGCCCCAAGTAACATGACTACATCTATGTTTTCAGAAAAATTAGTTTAATCTTTTATGAAGAATAAATTGGATGATGAAAGGGAAGAAACGGGAAGACCCATGAAAGCACTACATGTTGGGAATACTCTCATTTCTCCTACATACCTCCAAATGTCTCCACAATTCTCTTCTTTTCCTCAAACTCAAGGGAGGCTTTGATCCCATATTCACTGGTTCTCTCTCTCTCTCTCTCTCTCTCTCTCTCTCTCTCTCTCTCTCTCTCTCTCTCTCCCTGTCTCTCTCTGTCTCTATCTCTGTCTTCTTCTTCTTCTACTTCTTATTCCTCCCCCTTCTCCTTTTTGACTCTGTCGCCTCTCTTCCTCTCTCTCTGTCTGTCTCTGTCTCCTCTCTGTCTCTCTCTTGGTCTCTGTCTCTGTCTGTCTCCCTTCCCCTTTCTCCCTCTCCCTTTTCCCTACTCAGACTGCATTTAAATGCATGTATGCTGTGAATCCACTATAATACAAAAGACATATCTCTTACTTAGGCATACAGCCATGCCAAAGTTATTTTAAAGCAATTGGTCTAACCTGTAAAGGAAACACATAAAAAAGACTGGCTGTCAACTATGACTAGGGGCAGAATTCTTTTTTTAAAAAATTTGTTATGATGACTTTCTTTTGTTTTTACATCTCCTAGATTTCTCCCATATACCCTGTCCCCAATCCCAGAGAATCATCCCTTATAACAAAAGATTTTTTTAAATAAAAAGAGGAAGACAAAAATAATTCAGCAAAACCAATCAATTCATTTAAAAAATAGCTAACATTACACACAGTATTCCACATCTGGGAATGCTCCCACAAGGGGAGAATTCTTAATTAATCAAAGAATAGAGGTAATCCTCAAGGACAAAGTGAAAAATTTTAATTACATAAAATTGAAATGCAGCTAAAATTAGAAGACACACAGTTAACAGGGGAGATCTTTGCAATAAATATCTGTAGTAAAAGTCTGATACCTAAAACATAGAGTTACTACAAGTATATGATAACAACAACCATTTCCCAATAGATAAATGGTGAAAGGATATGAACAGACACTTTTACAAGAAGAAAAACAAATTGTCAAAAAATCATATGCAAACTTAATCCAAACATATAATAACTAGAGAAATGCAAATTTAAATGATTTTATTCACATGCATCAAATTGTCCCAGGCAATGAAAAAGAATAGCCATTGTTGGAAGATCCATGGGAGGACAGCTCCCACTGTAAGGGTGGGGAACCTGTAGCCTTGAGACCACATGTGACCCTCTAGGTCCTCAAGTGCAGCCCTTTGATGGAATCCAACTTGTTTGCCACACTTGAGGACCTAGAGGGCCACAATGCCCCATTCTGAAAAAACAATTTGGAATTATACCCAAAAAGTCACTAGGCTGTCTATACCTTTTGTCCCAGCAACATCACTACCAGGTCTGTATCCCAAGGAGATGAAACGCAGAAAGGGCTTGTATGTCAAAAAAAGTTTCAAAGCAGCCCATTGTGTGGTAGCAAAGGACTAGAACAAAAGTCGATTCCCATGAATTGGGAGAACAGTTAAACACATGGCGGAACATGAATGTAGGAAAATAAGTAGTTCTTGCTTTATGTAAATTGGCATTATACAAATTTGGCTTTCCATAAAGAGTTCTGAAAGAAATCTGCATTGTAAAAAAAAAAATGCCTATGTTAACTTTACTGTACAGAACTGTGTGCTCCCTCTCTGTTCCTGTCCCTGGCTCCATGCTTTTCAGCCTCCTCCCTTTCCCCTAACACACACACACACACACACACACACATACACACATGAGAAACATAAAAAAACCTTCCAAATGAAAGCAGAAGAACTGATGCCCCGAGAGATCGAGAGATCACTACTGCCGCCTCCTCCACTGGATGGAAGCAGGGTTTGGCTTGAGACCTCCAGTGCCAAGAGGAGACCTTTGCTAGCTCTTGCTCACCCATTCTGATGTCTAGCACCAGCCCGATTATCCACCATCTGCACTCCAGTACCACCTGTCTGGCATGGCATGTCACTTGTCCTCTCCTGTCTCTATCCATGTGTGACCTCCATGTGTCTGTTGTCTGTCTCACACACACACACAACACACACATGGTGTATTCTGCCTGTCAGTTCCAGCCAAATCCTCCTATGGCTGGCCCCAGCACCCATGTCTTCCTCTTCTTGCTCTCATTTCTCTGTCCCCAGCCCCTATGTGTCCATGAACCGTATCCCCTTCCTGCCTCCCTCCCTCCCTCTCTCCCTCTTTTCCTCAGGTTCATGGGCAAATTCACATTACTTATTTAAAGTAAGAACTGTCTATAAATCTGTGCTGTAAGAAAGGCTAAAGAGGACAGCAGCTGCCAACTATGGCCATTTGACTTCAGTCAGAGTCCTTGCCAATAATGTTCTCTCTCATAAGAAAAGCAGGCTATGCCTTTTTCTTTTTAGGGAAGTATTTACATTCAGTAGTAGGACCAGTAAATGAGGAAAAACACCTTTCCTGCCTTTTTTTACCTGAGTAGTCAATCTTTCTCGTTTCTGAGTCTTATCTAAAAGACATTTTGCCTTGACAGGAGATTCTAGATCTTTAGATGATGGAACAGAAGAATGCCTAGCTAACTGTCTAGCCTTATTTGACCTAATCTGTTTTTTGAATGGAACTTCCTGGTCTCCAGGCTTAGGTCTTCATGTCAGACAGCTGACTCCAACTTAGGGTGGGTATTCTACATGCCTCTCACTTTTCATCTCTGATGGCTGTCCTGTACCTACATGTCATCTACAGAGACATTACCCTTCCAACAGAATGATAAAAGCTCTGGAGTTTGGGATTCCCAGTTTCTCCCACTCTCCCATGCAATACAAGTAAATGAGGGAATAGTAGAGACATCTAGGTGGCGCTGCAGTGGATAAAACACTGGACCTGGAGTCAGGAAGACCTGAGTTCAAATCCAGACTTGGACATTTCCTAGCTGTGTCACCCTGGGCAAGTCACTTAACTTTGTTTGCCTCAGTTTCCTCATCTGTAAAATGAGTTGGAGAAGGTAATGCAAACCATTCCAGTGTCTTTACCAAGAAAGCTGCAAATTGGGTCATGAAGAGTCAGACATGACTGAAACAACAATAACATGGAGATAAAATAACATACATATACATATGTATATAAACACATAATATTATCTGCTACATATAACATTATTATATGTGGATATATTATAGAGTACACATGTGCATTTTACAGGTATCTCAAAAGTCTCAGCGAATGATGACTAACTTTGATAGACTTAGCTCTTCTCAGCAGTGCAAGGATTTAAGACAACTCCAAAAGACTCATGATAGAAAATGCCAACCACATCCAGTAAGAACTACAAAGTCTGAATGCAGATTGAAGTAGATTATTGCTTTCTCTCTCTTTCTGTTTTGTTTCTTCTTTCTCATAGTCCATTTAATTAGTTCTAAGTCTTTCTTACAACATGACTAATGTGAAAATATGTTTTATGTGAATGTATATGTAGAGCCTATATCAGATTGCATGCTGTCTTGGGGAGAGGGGAAAAATTTGGAATTCAAAATCTTATGGAAGTGAATGTTGAAAATTAAAAATAAATTAATTAATAAAAAAGTCTCAGTGCAGTTTTAAGTTTATAAAGATTGAAAATAAAGTTTTTACTCTAATAAGGCTTAAAACCACACTAAGACCTTTGAGATCCTTTCATGAATATGTATGTATTGTTTTTTTTTCTCACCAGGGAGATCCAGTGAGATCACAGGTCCTATACCTGTCTATCTCTACATAGGAATCTCTCTCTATAAAGATAGATGATTGACAGGGATCCTTGTGTGTATATGCATATGTAAAATATGTAGGTAGGTAGGTGTATAGACTCAGCTGTGGTTTACACTTTGTTGGGGGGGGTCCTCAAACTCTGCCCTTGTCACCAAACGCCAGCCAGGAAGTCCAAAAAGGGACCCAGCTGGTTTCCATATTAAGTAAAGTCTCTAACTTTTTTTTACTGAGCTTACCCTATTCAGGGAACAGATGGTGAGGAAGTGAGACACCCCTCTTTCCTTTCCTCCTTCCCCACCCCCCCAAACATCCTCAGCAGCCCCAAGTAAGACACAGTAGCCTTAGGCTGAGGCCATCTTTGCCTCCCAGTGCCCAACTCAACAAAGGCCACATTTCTGCCTAGAAGTTCCACTGGAAGCAAGGGATGAGCTTTTCCTGCCTGGCTTTGCAGTTCTGTACACAAAAGAAATGGTCCAGTAAAATGTGGTAAAATAGATAAAAGATCTTTATCTCTTCACTGTAACTCTAGTCCTGGAAATTGAGTCTCCTAAGGATGTTGTAAGAGAGTTCAAAAGGTGTGGTAGATGTCCAGCAGTGAAGTTATCTAGTGATGGCTATGACTTCTGTGAACAAGAGAAAGCTGGCTTCGATTTCTGTCATCATCCAACTATCCTGTCTTTCCTGTCACATTAAATATCACATGATCATTTCATAGTTCTAGAACTGTAACATCAGACATTATCTAGTCCAACCAATCCTCTCATTTTACAAAGGAGGAAACTGAGGCCAAGGAGGTGAAGTGACTTGTTCAAGATCTCCAGTTGGAGGCTGGATGACAACATGGGGATGTTGAAGAAGCAATTCTTGCATTGGGTGGGAGACTGGACTTGATGCTAACCAAAGTTTCCGACAATCTTGAGATGTATGGTTGTGAGATTTTATGCAGGGTAGGTAGCTGTTTGCCTATTGCTTGAGGCCTTTAAGTGGAGGCTACTGCTATACAGAGATTACTGCTTGTCCTTTATTCTGCAAGAAGGCCATGACATTAGGGAGGTGATGCTATAACATGCAAGTCAACTGGATTTGAATGAGTGAGGGGAGTGCAAAGTCACCAACCTCACTTTATCCTCCAGAGCAATCTAGGTCCAGTGATCAGATACAGATCAGGATGACTGAAGATGGTCCAGGATGCAGTGGGGGACCTTGACCTTTTCAAGCTAAGGTCTCAGTTTGACTGAGGCAGCACCCATTCACTGATTATGCCTTAATAATAAAAGAGGCAAAGAATGGCCTCTAACAAAAAAGAGAGATCCGTGAGGGGAAAACCCTCAAGGTTTCTGACCAAAACAGGACCAATTGCTATTTACATTCTTTCTGAGTCAATCAGAGTCCAAACAATGACCAAGTAGGTTCCCCAGCAATCCTGCCTAATTATCATAGTCTTCTTCAAGAACAAAGGAGGAAAACTAAGCGCTTTATAGACAGAACTCCTGCATTAGGGGGAGGGGAGAAAATCTTCTAGCTTCAAGATTTTAGGGCTCAGGTCTGGAAGGTATCTTAGAAATTATTTCATCTAACCCCTTAATTTTACAAAGAAGCCTAAAATGAGTAAGGGGCTGCCCGATGGACAAATGGATGGGTAGATTAGTAAATGAGTAACCATAGGCAGATAACAGTCTGTATCACTAACCTTGCCAACTCTTCCCTCATCCATTCTCAGTAAAACAAAAAAAAAATGGCATCCCAGATGATTGGTGGATGAAGAGAAGCTGAAATTGTCCCCTACTGCTTCTTAGCTCTAGGAGAAGAAAAGAGAAGAGAGAGGGAATGTGGGGGGAGGCAGTCTAGCAACCATCTTGGTTGGGTAGTCAGGGATCTGGGATCCCTTCCCATCCCACCGCACTCCATCTATGAGCTTACTTCATACAAGGAAATGTTTGTTTGTTTTGGTGGGTGACTCACCACCGGAGCTATGAGAAAAGGAACTCCCCAAGCTGGGGGAGTGGGCAAAGCCCCAAGTCATGGAGCCTAGGCCCTTTGCTGAAGCTCAGTGCATCAGAGTAATCCAAGACAGGAAAGGGTGATGATGTCATTTCTCCCCTCACTACAGCCCACCCGCAGCAACCAAGGGTGTGGGGCAATTCCCCAAGCAGGTTCTTCCTCTCTCCCCAGGGGGTCACACTTCCTCCTTGGAAGTGAGCAGGACTAGACAGAACCTCTTCTGTGCCCAGTATTTACCTCTTGGTATCAGTCCTGGCATCTAGGACGCAAGTAAAGTGTTCATCCTACGCTGATCAACATATACATTGCTACACTGGGGCTAGCTCAGCTGAGCAGACACAGGGTCTTCCCACAGTAAATGCTGGGGAAAACACAGAATTATAGAAGCTTAGAATGGGAAGGGAAGTTCAACCCCGGAATCATAATCTATATTTCACTCACAACTTGTGTAACCTTGAGTAAATTACTCAAATTATTTGTACCTCAGTTTCCTCCTCCATAAAATTAGGGGGTAGATTAACCAGATGTCCTCTAGAGTCTTTTTCAGTTCTAGATCCATGATCCTATGAGTAGCTTTGGGCAAGTCTTCTCTGGGCCTTGGTTTCTTCATCTGTAAATGAGGTGATTAAACTAGATGGCTCCTGAGATAAAGCTATATCACTATGAGCCTATTATCTTTGACTTAAAGTCTCTGCTTTAAGTTGATTTCCAATAGTGGAGAAATGCTATCTCCCCTGGCATCCCATTCCTCTTTTGGATAGCTTTAATGGTTAGGAAGCTTTTCCTGATGTCAAATCCAAAATGGTGACTTTGCTCCTTGTTCTTCTCATCATCATCATCAGTTCACGTAGAACTGATATAATCCTCCTTCCTTCAAGTACTTGAAGGTAACTGTGGTGGTACCCCTAAATCAATTCTCCCTTAAAACTAAGGGACTTCACTTCCTTTGCCTCTAGCCCTAAAAAACAACACAGGAGTTTCTATACTTTCCTTGTTGATAAGGACATATTTTAATGGGGGAGATATAATGAAGGGTACATATATTTTCTTTTTAATAGAGAGGAACTGGGTCCTGGTGTAGGAATGATGGATACCTTGGCAGGAAGTGATACCTCCATCTTAGAAAGTGTGATAAAGGAGAGGAAAACTAGGCATCAGCTAATCTGCACCCAATAGTTAAAGAGGGTGGACTTCAAGAAAGATAGATAGCGTTCATGGACTGATGCAGAACATGAGAGGAAATTGTAAGAATAAAGTTGTGATAAGTGACAAAGAAATTATTATTTCTTCTAAACTGTTCTCTTTGTGTATTTATAGCTTTCATTTTTTAATTCAAATTTATATCTGTCTATATCTAGCTAGCTGGCTATATATCTCCTTGGTTGTTTTCCTTTGCTCTCAAAGAGGACCAAAATAAAATCACTGTGATAAAGTCAAGTTTCAGTGTGTCTGACTGTGAATGATCAGACCAATATGGGCTCAGAATGCTCTACCACAGATGGAGTACAAATAGCCCATGTGAACATTTGGGGTGGATATTCTAAATTTGTACATTCTGCATTTCCTTTCTGCTGTCTCAATTCTGCTTTGGTCACAGAGCACAGCACCATTTCTGATGTGGTCAGGACATGCTAAGTGGTCCTGTGCCAGTGTCTCTCATGTCACACAACCAATTCAAAAGTTCTTGAAACTTTAATTTATCTATTTATTCTTAGTTTTCAACTTTCATTTTCACAAGATTTTGAGTTTCAAATTTTCTCCCCATCTCTCCCCCTCCCCCCACCTGAAGACACCATGTATTCTGATTATCCCTTCTCCCAATCTGCCCTTCCTTCTATCACACTCCTCCCTTCCCTTATCCCTATCTTCTCTCTTTTCTTGTAGGGCAAGATAGATTTCTATACTCTGATATGTGTATTTCTTATTTCCAAGTTGCATGCAAAAACAGTTCTCAACATTCATTCCTAAAACTTTGAGTTCCAACTTCTTTCCCTTCCTCCTTCCTATCCCCACTGAGAAGGCAAGCAATTTAACATAGGCCATACATGTGAAGTCATGCAAAAGACTTCCTTAAGTCATGTTGTGAAAGAAATATTACATATTTCCCTCCATCCTATCCTGCCCCCATCTATTCTATTCTCTCTTTTGACTATATCCCTCCCCAAAACTGTTTACTTCTAATTACCCCCTCCTCTCATTTGCCCTCCCTTCTATCACCCCCCACACCTCACTTTTCCCCTTCTCCCCTACTTTTCTGTAGTGTAAGATAGATTTTCATACCAAATTAAGTGTGCATTTTATTCGCTCCTTAAGCCAAATGTGATGAGAGTAAGCTTCACTTTTTCCCTCTCTCCTCTCCTCTTTTTTCCTCCATTGAAAAAGTTTTTCTTGCATCTTTTATAACAGATAATTTGCCCCATTCCATTTCTCCCTTTCTCCTCCCAATATATTCCTCTCTCACCC
>JAQQSK010017463.1:0-10114 GCA_028658325.1 Potorous gilbertii | reverse complement strand
GTGAGCTTGAGCCTATCATTTGGTTTTTCAGTGTTATCTTTGGTTTTTAAATCTGGACTGTATTTACCTGACTTTCTATATACGTTTATTATTTTATTTATTTATATATTAATATATTATCATATATCACACTAATATGTAACATTATATAATATCAATATAGTCTATTATTAACTTATTATTTTCATACTTCTGTATTTTGTTTTCTGTATTTTCAATTTATGTAATAGAAGAATTGTTAATTTTATAAAAATTTAGAATAATTCACCTATTAACCCCATAAGGCAAGACACTTTTTTTTCCTAAACAGCTCATAAATTATTTGCCATATTTCTTTATCTGAAATCAATTCATTTAAACTATTTCCTATTTCTTTCCTATTTCTGTCAATTTTAGTCACTTATGGTTTTGTGACTATTTGTTTCATTTAAGTAATTTCACCTGTAGATGTGCTTCTTTGGCTCCTTCACAATGTTTGGAATTTCTTTTGCATTCATATTCTATGCTATTTTCTCATTTTTCTAGTTTTTGCATTATTTCTGTTTATTTTTAGCAAGTATTTTTCTCTCTCCCTCACTCCCTCCACTGCCCCCAATTCCACAATTTGAAAAAGCCTTATAAAGAATATGCTTTGCCAAGCCAAACAAATTCTTTCCACATTGGCCAGATCCAAAAATCACCTGTCTGGTAGAAACAGGTTGGATGTCATGCTCCATCTTTGATCCTAAGAGCTAGCGTTTATTTATATAGTGCTTATTATGTGCGAGGCACAGTGCTAAATGATCTTCTGCAATCATGATTTGTCTTTGCATTGTTTAGAGTCCTAGAGTCTTTCAAATTTGTTTTTCTTTGTTATTGTTGTATAAAGATTTTAATAGAACAAGGAATGAAAGAAGCTCAGGGGAGGAAAAGACTAATGTGTATTGTGCTTACTATGTGTCAGGTACTGTGCTGAGCACTTTACAAATATTATCTCTTTTGATATTCACAACAGGTTTGGGAGGTAGATGCTTTTATCATTCCCATTTTATAGCCAAAGAAACTGAGGCAAACAGAGGTTAAGTGACTTACCCAGTGTCCCACTTACTACTGTCTGTCATTTCCTAGTCAACCAACATGTTAATCTTGTCTGACAGTGTATGCAATACCATATTCAGATCCTCTGCATGGCCAAACTTGGTCATTTTCCATAGTTTATTTCCTTTTGGTTCTTTGGGTTCATGTACCCATTGTGTATATTGATTTTCCCAATTCTCTTCAGGTAGCCTTTCCGTGCTACTTGGAATTCTTTACATTTTTTACAGCACAGTGATATTCCAATACATTCATGCACCACATTTGTTTAGTCATTAGGTGCTTATGTGGTTTGTGATTCTTCACTGTCACAAAAAATGGTGCTATTAATATTTTGATACATATCAGATCTTTCTTTCTGTCCTTGATTTTCATTTTCCTCATCATATTTCATCAGATTTTTAGTGGAAATCTGATCAACATCTTTCTATCAAGGGGTACAAGTGAAGAAGACGTTCATTCCATTTCGTTACTGTACATATCTAGGCTTCAAGTTGATGGAAATAAGGTTCTGGTTTCTCAGTCAGTCTTTGAAGAATGACTCTGCTCAGAGAAATCACAATAACCCACGGACCATGGAATATCATGCTTGTTTTATTATGACTTCTGCTATATGAATCCTGCCTGTGACTTCATCGGTGAGACACACTGCAGATGCTAACAGAACACTGGTTGCATCTCAGCAAAGAAAAATTCATGTGAGTATCTTCTCTACTCCTCTGCCCTGTTACTTTTAGGGATGAGACTGTAATCATACCTCCTTCCTCATCCTGGTATGAAGCCAGCACTGTCTTCCTTGAATGAAGACTGTGAGACATGATCAGTTATCCCTTGGAGTTGAACCCTAAGTTCCAAGGCTTTCTGCAACATCGAGGCACAGTTAACAGTAGTCCCTGCTTTGGTACTTGTTTGGGGAGAACATATCCTCCCCACCTATACATTTTTTTTTACGTACATGTGTTTTCCAGAGTAGGGAGGTTTTGGTGACTGGATGCCCAAAGTACCAGTCAGTGTAAAACTAAAAATTGAAGATTGTTGAAAGGGACCTATTGGTAATCTATTGAACTGTTCAAAAGTAACTTTTCATGCTCTTGATGAAATATTATAGTATATGCTTTTCAGGACCCTTTGGTCATCATTGGGAATAGTGAACTCTTATCTCCAGGGATTGCTACATCCCTGATCAGGCATTGGCCTTGCAGTATCTGCCAGGCCTTTAGTGTTTTACCATTTTGTGGAGTATCCTTATCTATCATGTGAATCAGGTTTGGTGCTGCTTTGTACCTCAGATATTTGGGAATTCTGGAGACCAAAAGTTACTACCAGCTGAAATTTGTTTTATCTTGGTGAGCATCCTTGCCAGTAAATAGCCCTGATCAACCAAGTAGTGAGGTTGGACTCCTTCCTTGGTTCAAATCCAAACTTCAAGCAAAAGACATACTGGGTGTAGCTGACGCAGTCAGTATCTTTCTGGCGCTTTCAGGTTTATATGCTTGGTGCCAGAAGTGAGGCTTGAGCAGAGGAACGGCCAGTGGGATCCTGAAATGTGGAATCGAGGCTAAAGTTGAGCGGCAGAGGATTAGAGAATTTGGTCCCCATTTGGTGCCTGGAAGGTCCCAGTCCCTTGGTATGTTGTAGGTTGGCAGCTGACCTGCTTCTCCTGGGTCATCCAAGGGGATGAAGATTCATGCTTTTCTACAGATAGGGAAAGCCAAAAAGGGAATACTGATACAACTAGGATCAGAGTCTGAGAAGCAGAGGACAGAGGGATGAATTATAAAAATAATAGCTAACATTTATGTCGTGCCTTAATGTTTACAAAGTGCTTTCCATATATAATCTCATGTGATCCTCATACCAACACTGTGGTGTATTAGCTATTATGGCTGTTGGTTACCTCCACTTTATAGATGAGGAAATTGAGGCTGAGAAGGGGTGAAGTGACTTGCCCAGTGTCCCACAGCTGGTAAATAACTCAAGCAAGATTTGAACTCAGGTGTCCCCAGTCTGTAGTCCAGAGCTCTATTGAACACTGCATCTGCTCAATTAGCAGATGGAGCAGATGGAATTTCATGCTGAGAGAATAAGCAGGAGAAATGTACCTAAGATTATTCAGATCAGGCATCTGTAGGAGATACTGGACACATCTAGTGCTCTCGGACTAGTCGTTAGGGGGACAGATATTAACACATTGCCAGCTCTTAGACCCATGAGATTTCAGTGGTAAAAGTCCAGGCTGTGATTCCTGTGGAGTAAGGTCTGGATGTGTGGGACAGGGAAGGCAATCCCCTTGACTTGACCCCCTGCCCCAGATCCCTTCTTTGAAGTCATCATGGTCTCCCATGCTCCCCATTTCACTTGTCCTGTGGTTTGGACCAGGAACTTCCAGCAAAATTTGGAGTCAGGCAGCGACATGGAAACAAGAAAGGATGTCCCAAATAAGTAGTGGGGGTTGGCCAATCAGTTTAAAGTGAAAGCTTGAGAGACTTCGGGGCTTGGGCCCTGTGAATCGAGGTACTGGAAAAGTGATTTTTGATGACTTATAGGACTAATGGCTAGTAAAAACAAGGGTGCCATATTCCTTTTGGAGTCCTTCATAAAGGCTTTGCAGATAGGAAGGGGAATTTCAGCAACAGAAGTCTGAGTAAGAGGTAACATCTTGAGACTAACCACTTTGTCAGTGGCAAAGTAAGGGGCCCCTAGGCATCTGCCGCCTCTGCCCCTTAGGCACAATACCCTCTCTTTCAGAGTGAAGCCATCTTCCTCTTTGTCCTCACCTTTTATACCATTATATTGTGGGCTATGCCCAACTAGACATTCTCCCTTTTTTGAGTATATTTGTTGAGCAGACTAAGGGAAGGGGACCCCGAGTGATGGCACCCTGAAAACTGCTTAGCATTCTCTTAAAGTCCAAGTTGCCCAGCCTGGATTGGGGATTATCTGGACTACTGGCCACTCCTATCGGGATCCTCCCTGGGTTTGATCTATCAAGACCATCTCTGGGTTCCCAGACTACTTGGTGACACCTGGATTCTTTCCTTAGTCTTTTTCTGTATTTAAATTCCATCTCACCTTCATGAAGGTGCTCAGGTTTAATCCAGCTCAGACTGTCTAGCTGAGATTCTATCTGGCCCACTTGTCAATACAAGCAAGCGTTACAAAAGGTTAGGCTCCTTAGGAGTCAACCCAGTGTGGCGAATCTTTAATAAACTTTGTTTTTCTTTGGCTTTAAGAAGGCTTGTGTCGAATTCATTCGAGCAAGACCCAGTGTGTTGGTATTTTGGGGTTCCCCAGCACACCCCTACCTCAGCAATAGAAGGAAACTGAGGCAAACATGAAGTGAGTTGCCCAGGGTCACACAGCTAGTATCTGAGTCTGGATGTGAACTCAGGTTCTTCTGATTCCAGGGCTGGTGCTCTATCCACTCCACCACCTAGCAGCCTCTTAACATTCATTGAAAAAATTTTTTGAGTTCCAAATTCTCTCCCTTCCTCTTGTCCCTCCCCCCTCACTGAGAAGGCAAGCAATTTGATTTTGTGCATTTTAACATGAAGAACAGATTATTTCTGATCCTGCTCAGTTTCTCTTTCCTAAAGCTGCTTCTAACCTTGCCATGTACTGTTGGCCCATCTGTTTACTTGACTAGTTAAGGAGATTTCTAAAGACAAGTACATCCTTGTGGTGTTGACAGCCTCTGACTTTTCTAGGAAGTGCCTTGGGTGTCTTCAGGTATATCTGGAACCAGACACCTAGGTTTACCATCTAATTAACATTGTGGTAACATCAGTCAGATTTACACCACAGCTGGGCTCTTCCTTCATCTCATACTCCCTCTAAGTGTTTGGTTTCATTGTTTAAGAAGGATGCTACAAGCTTCAATTCATGTCTCAAAGCACAGCACCATAGTTAGAGAACACAGTAAAATTGTTGAATGTTAAGCTCTTCTCAGGTTTTGGAGATCAGGTGGAGTTAGGAGTTCCCAGGCATTGTAAATAAAATAAGCATTAAATGAATGCAGTCACATAAGACCCCCAAAGGGGTTGGGGTCTAGGGAGAGGGAGGCATCATCTCACCTTCTGCTTTCATACCTTATAGGTGAAAGAGAAGGTGAAATTTGAGATAACTGGGGCGTAAAATAAGACCTACTGATTAAAGGAAAACAAATATATATATATATATATATATATATATAAATTATATATAATATAAAAAATAAATAAATAAATAAAACTATATATAGTATCTTAACATTTTAATTCTTTCTTTTTAGGTTTACCTGCACCATCCTTGATTAAGAAAACTTTAGACAGTGAGTAACTTGCCTCCAAGTTACAGCAAGCGTGGACACGTCTCAGTTTTCCAGTTGTCCTCAAGAGGCACAAAGGTCACTTCTCCATGTCACTGGACACTTTTTATTGAACTGAAATGTGGAAGATAAATGGACTCTGGGGTTGGACTATCTTCATATTTCTTGACAAAACTTTTCATAGCTCTTACAGAATTTTTTACAGTCCCTAAGTGTACCCTTCAGGTAGATCAACCTGAAGGGATGGAAGTTTGCCCTGGGGGCTGTTTGCAAGCTATTGAGGACTAGATTCTTGATCAGTTTTGTTTGCTGCCCAGCCAGGATTATTTATTGCTCTTTTGGATCAAGGTCAGGGTAGCAGGTATCTGTTATAAAGGTACTCAGAATTATTTCTAACTGAGTTATAAAGGTACTTGGTGGTTGGGCACAATAAACACTTGCCAAGTCAATAAAACAACTTCATCAAACTATATGTTATAGAAGTTTTTTATTGCACATTTGCAGGTTTCCTTTAACTCCTTCATTGGTCTCCTAGGTCTGGTGCTTGCTTCCATGCATCATTGTGAGGTAGGTATTCTTGTGTTTGGGCAAATGGTCTCTGTCTCATTGTTTCTCCCTCTCTTTCCTCCTTTTTTTCCTCCTTAGTTGAGAATTCTTCGTATCTGTCTCAGATTTATGTTTGTCTGTCTCTTAAGCTTTGACTCAATGGAGATGAGATTTTATTTGTTCTCCTGGAGCCCATAACAACACCTCAGTTTTGTCATCTCAAACTTTTTTTCTCTTCATCAACATCTATTCATTATATACTTACTATGTATAAGGTTGTGTTCGTCCTTCATTTTCAAAGAGGACCATGACATCAAAGAAATGATGACATTACTTGCCCTTGACTTTGTTTTGAGTGAGGGAGGGCTGTGCAAGGTCACAGCCTCACTTTCTCCTCCTGACTGGGTCTAGTGACCAGATGACTATGTATTATGCAAGGTACTGGGATTATATAAAATCAAAATATTTTGAGGATCTTTGCCACAAGCAACTTTGATCAACTAGATTATGAATGTGAACTGGTTCAAATCCAGATTTTGAGTTCAAGTCTCCTTTGGACCAGTGAGATGGATACTTTGCTGGCTATCAACACATCAACACATCTCTGCTTAACTTTTAATAACTTCATGCTGCCCAGCAATGTTTGGGGATCTGTTGATTGAGGGGGATGGTCTCATATGACCTATTTCAGGGGGCTAAGTCAACCATAGAAAGCTTCAGTCAATCTATTTCCCCTTTTCTTTGTCAGCTTGTGTAATAAATAGAACTCTTTAGTCCAGTAATTCATGTGCAAGGCTTAAAATGTAGTAAGACACTATGGATCATAAAATACAATTAAAATGAACTTTCCTAGTAGAAAATTTTAAAGGGCAAAACTTCTACTGTTAAAAGTATATAAAAACACTACTGCCTCCTGCCTCCTGCTTTCACCACAACAATCAACTAATCTAAATCACAAAAGTGATACCCTAAAGCCTGGAATACTGATGAAACACTGAACCCTTTCTCCCCACCTTCCCAAAGTGGGGGTATCATACTTAACCAGTAAAAGCCAAATGACCTCCACCATTATTCTCCCCCCCACAAAGGGCAGAACTGCCAAAGAGCAAAGGGAAAGAGAGAGGGTCCAGGGTTAATAATGCATAGACCTTGCAACTCCTTCCTGGCAACAGTCCCCAGGGTAAAGCAAGCACAGCCTTTCTCATACTCTGAGATTGAGTTCATGGGACAGGTATCTGAATCAGTATTGGAGTCTTTGGAACTCAGCCAAAGAACTTGAAGTGATAGCACCACTTTATACTTTGCTTTAGTTAAGATAGGGTGGTAGTTCTGGTCATATAAATCTGTTATGGGCCTATTGAGTTCCTGGCTTAGAGGGATCCCTGTGGCTGGACTGACACAGATAGAAAACCCTTGATCCTACTGGTGAATTATGACAACCATGACTGAGGCAATACTAAGATGCCTCAAGTGATTAAGAGAAAAATACATTGGAGAAGCTTGGAAGCAAATGAGGGTAAGGTAGGCAAAAACTCAACTCTTCCAACATGTAATATTGGAGGAGTAAGAGATGCTTTGAAATTAGTACTCCACATTGACCCCACAGTCTTGTAAAGAGGGGCCAAGAGGCCTAGATTGAGGGTCAGGTGTCACCACTCCAGAATGGGGGTGAGTTGGTCCTTATATTGCTTGGCTTTTCTCTGTTATCTTTGTGGATCTATACCTTCCTTTCAGATTTGGTCTGGTTTATCAAATGAGAGCAGGAAAAACCTCCTTAAAGGTCATCCAGTTCATTCCCTTTATTTTGCAGATGAGGAAACCAGCCCTGAGAAGTTCAGTCATTTATTCAAGGTTACACAGATAGTAGGTATATTGTAGAATTCTAATGTGAACACAGTACCTCTAAATCTAGCAGTTCTTTCCAATTCATACTGTCTCTCAGTAGCTGGGGATAAGAGGTTGTGGGCACTCAATATGGACTCAAAACAGTGGACTATCATGGCCTACTTGGCCTAACAGAGCTTAGTGGGTTAGAGTAACACAATAAGATTAATTCTTACTTTTGGAGAAACATGGAATGACTTTGTATGAATTAATTTATGCAATGTGGGAGGCATAGATCTAAGAGACAAATTATTCAATGACAGCAATATTATAAAGACAAATAACGTGGAAAGACTTGGAATCTCTGAGCAACACAGTGACCAACTACATTTGCAGAGGATTCATGAATTATGTTGCTTACCTCCTGATAGAGAGGCAATGAATTAAGAATATAGATTGTAAAAAATCATTTGTAATCATAGCCAATACAGGAATTTGTTTTTCTTGACCTTATGTGTTTGTAATAGGGTTTTGTTTTTCTTGCTTTTTCAACTGAGGGTGGAGGTGGGGGGAAATGGGAGAGAGAATGAAAATCTTCACTTGAAAATAAAATTTAATTAAAGACCAATGATTCAGGTCCACTATCACCTTCCCAAAATATTTTAAAAAAATTTTGATTGTACTTGGCATGTTGAGGCCGTTACTTTTCCATCCTTTCCAGTCTGAAAGTGTTGATCACAAACACTGTATTCTCCTCAAACTGAATTTCTTGCTTTTTCTTCCCTGCATTTGCACAGAGTATGCACCATTGTTAGAAAAGCCTTTCTACATTTCTGATTAATCAAATTCCTCTTTCAATGTCCTACTTCTATTGAGGGTTACCTTCTTTGGGAAGCATTCCCTAATCCCTATTTCTGGAATCCATAAATTCCTCTGTGAGTTTCTCCTCTATCACTCTGGTCATTCCCATACATCAAAGCTACTTTCAACATGTATGAGAGTCATCTATACACATTTTATTCCTTTTTGGGGTGTCTTCCCTTAACCCCCAATAGAGTGTAAGTTCCTTGACATGAGCCTTGAAGGATTTTGTTGGAAATGAGCTTTGAAGGATTTTAGTGCTATAAAATCAAAAATTGTTCCCAGTGGAAACCTAATCCAACATTCAAGATAGTGGTAAATCCTGGCAAATGCATACAGAACAGTGAGTCATCTAGTTGGGGTGGAGATGGGGTGGGGGGAAACATGTCAGGCACAAGTGGTAAATAAATATGAAGAGAAAGGTAAAAGTTGCTGTGGAGAGAGTCTGCCTCCAGGTTGATGACTTGTGCAGTAACTTGGTGGCCAGTAAGGACCTATGGAAGGTGCTTGGGCAAGAGAATGTACTGATTGGGAGTGTCACACAAAAAGCTTAGTCTGAAATTGGTGGGACTGAGAAAAGACTGAGAGTGGGGGAGAGATGCTGGGTAATAACTTCCGTGCTTATCTTCCTCCCCCTCTTTTTCACCTCCAGATATTCAGACCTATTTCCCTATCTAACTTCAGCATCTTTTTTTCCTTGACTGGTCTGTTTAAGTGGGTGTTGGAGGGTGGGGTATGTGTGGGGAGAGTGGAAAAAGGAGAGCGGAAAGCAGAGTGCAAGGAAGAAGCCACTGAGGTCTTAGAGGACGCATCATCAAGATCAGACTCCTCCCAGAAATCCTAGAGGGGCAAGGAAGGGGCGGGGCAATCAAATGAGCGGGAGGAAGTGCTGCTTGCTTCCCCTCGCTCTCTTCCTGTGCCACGAGGCGGTGGTTGTTTTCCTCAACTGCTCCCAACATGGCAGCTTGGGAACCCGTCTCTGGTGAGTTTGAAGGGTTTAAGGTTTGGGAATGGTTGATCCTGTGGGGGAAGATTTTTTTTTTAAACAGTAAATATTTATTAAGTTTTTAAAAAATTGTTATTTGTTTTCAGTTTTTTAAAATCACGTTCAAAAGTATGAGGAGTGTAAAAGGTTTCTGAGGAAGGCTCCTGAGGGGTGGATACTGTGAGGAAAGAATTTTTTCTTGAAAAGAGTAAATATTTATTGTTTTGAAAAATTATTAATTAATTTGTTTTCAGTTTTCCACAATCACTTCTGTAAGTCTTAGATTTTCTCTCCCGCCCTTCCCCCTCCCTCCCCTCTCCCTCCTGCCCGGACGGTTGTTCCTCATCCCTTCTTGAGTGGTCGCGTAATCTCGTATGGGTTGTGCATGTAAATTCTTTAAAGATATATTTTATTGTTTTGTTTATTAATTTGTTTTGAGTTTTCTACAATCACTTCTGTAAGTCTTAGATTTTCTCTCCCGCCCTTCCCCCTCCCTCCCGCCCTTCCCCCTCCCTCCC
>JAQQSK010017462.1:0-10115 GCA_028658325.1 Potorous gilbertii | reverse complement strand
AAGGAAGGAATAAAATCCACAATCATTTTGGTATGAAAACCTATCTTACAACACAGGAAATTGGGAGAGAAGGAGATAAGCAGGGTGGGGGGGGAATGATGGAAGAGAAGGCAATGGAAGGAGGGAGCAATTGGAAGTCAACACTCGGGGAGGGACAGGATCAAAAGAGAGAATAGAAACAATGGGGAGCAGGATAGGATGGAGGGAAATATAGTAAGTCTTACACAACACGACTATTATGGAAGTCATTTGCAAAACTACACAGATATGGCCTACATTGAATTGCCTGCCTTCCCAAAGGGAATGGGTGGGGAGGGAAGGATGAGGAGAAAATGGAACTTAAAGTTTTAGGACCAACTGTTGAGTATTGTTCTTGCTACTGGAAAATAAGGTATACAGGTAATGGGGAATAGAAAGTTATCTGGCCCTACAGGACAAAAGAGAAGATGGGGTAAGGGAAGGGAGGGATGATAGAAGAGAGGGCAGATTGGTGATATGGGTAATTAGTATGTCCAGTGTATCGGGGAGGGGGGAGGGGACAAATGGGGAGAAAATTTTGGAACCCAAAATCTTGTGAAAATGAATGTAAAAAGTTAAATAAATTTATTTAAAAATAAAAAAAAAATAAAAAGAAAGAATGGTTAAGACCTATGGGCCGATAACATAGACTCAAGACAGTTATTGGAGATATAGAACTCCCATCTACCTCCTGAAGTCATTAGTCCGTTTGCAAGCAGTATTGGAAACTATAACCAATCAGACAGCTCAAGCCTTGTTCCTATTAGCTGACCAAGTAACCCGAAGTAGAAAAGTCATTATGTAGCACTGCTTGGTACTGCAATACTTCTTGGCAGAAGAGAGAGGTGTATGTGGAAAGGTAAACTTATCCACCTGTTGCTTGGAAATTGATGTCAATGGTCAGACTGTGAAGGATATTGCAGATAATGTTAGAAAGATTTCCCATGTCCCTGTGCAAACTTGGAACTCACCTTTTAACACTCCTTAGTGGTCCTGGTTTGGAGGATCCTGGTGGGAAAAAGCCCTCTGATTTCTCCTTATAGCCATTAGCAGGATCATCTTTCTCCCGGTATGGCTCTCATGTATGGTGCGACTGGTGACAAGAATAGTTCAGGACTCTCTACATAAAATGATGAGAATAAATGGGAAAGGCGATGTTCGACTGATGGTCCTTAAGCAAACTGAGTGGGTCCCTGTCAAGGATCACTCCAAAAGACTTGAAGCAGTTGGCAACTCCCAGGTTGATGAAATTTTCCAGGAATGGTGTGAGGCAACTTCAAAGAGTGGGAAATAAGAGGGGGGGATGGAGTGAGATGCTGAAAAGTGAAGTTCCCTCACTACAGTGACTAAGGGATTAAATCCAATATTATCTATACTTTCATGAACAGGGACCCTGTTGTTTGAAACAAGCTTACTAGATGAACATATCAGGAACAACACCCTGCTGGTATCACAAAATTTGAAGCAAGACCTGCAGGTGTTCCTTGAAAGTATCTTTCAAGCTTGCGTTGCCCTTCCCAGCCGTTCTTGTTTTGGGGACAAATGGGTTGGTGCCCTTTTACCAAAGAGTAAAGATCCTTGCTGTGTTCAAGTCTCAAATCCAGTTCATTTTCTTGGATGGTCGCCCATACCACACAAAGAGGAAGAACTGATAACAGAGGAATCAAATCGAGGAGGAAGGCTGTTAATTCTAGTAATCTACTTTCATCAGGAATGGGTTTAAGAGGAAACAATATATACACACACATACATACATATAAGTCTTCTAATTTAAGAAAAAATTAAACAGTCGGGGCATAGGGAGGAGGAGAGGGAGAGGTCAAGGGGGGGATCTTTAGAGGGCAAGGAATAAGTAAAAGGGAAGTGTAGAAGGCCATTTATATTTATAGGAATGTGAGGATAGGGGAGGGATCTTTGGAGGGGTAAGCAAGGTGAAAGTAAATTTGAAGAGGGAAGAGGTATAGGAAAGGATATATACACAAATATAAGAAAAAGATCAGGAGGAGAACAAGTTTGGGAAAGTACATGTCTTTATATATATGCTTATAAGTGTATGGGTACTTATATATCGACAACGTAGAGGAACATGTGTAAACTTTATTGTAGCCTTCTGGGGGCAAGGGGAGGGGAAAAGAACAAAGTAAAAGTGCACAGTAGAGAGCAAAAGAAAGACGGAATGTAAGAAAAGGAAGGAAAGAAAGAAAAGGAAGCAAAGAAAAGATGGACAATTTTCGACACAAGTATTATTTATCATACAGGCTTTCTTGAAATGAAAATCCATTGTTACATAATTTCAATCTTCTCTTACGTTCTGTTACACACAGCACTCGTTTTGTCTTTTTAATTTTGTATTTCAGTTTAAATATTGAAGTTTGTGATATGGTTTTGGTTATTTTCTATATTTGTATTTGTATTTGTATTTGTATTTGTGATCTGGCATTCGAGTCTCAAATAAAATTTAAAAAAGAAAGAAAAAGAAAACAACTCACAGGGCTTGAGGGCAGATGCAGATGGTAATTTTCTTTTCAGTAGAAATGAGTATAAAACTGGAGAATCATCCATTTTATGGAAAATTTATATTTTTAAAAATATTATAGTAATAAAACACTTATTAATGAGTAATTTTGTTTTTCTATTAGACAAGTTAAATCTTGCATTTTGAAATTTCAGTGTAGGACTAATCCCAAAGGAAGACACACTGCTTTGAGAAAGACAATTATTAGCAATTTATTTTTTAACATATTTTGTAACAAAATTGCTAGATAGAAGCAATCTTCCTTATTCACTCAGTAAAACCTCCTGGGAGGTCTTTCCTTTAGGCCCTTACGAGCTAAGAACTTTGCCTTACCAATTCTTAAACGTAATATGCATGAAGATGAGAACAAAATCATAAAAGAGTTAAAAATCAAATTTAAAGTCTTACATTTGATTTTACTTCCATAAAAACCTTAACAATTGAACAGTAAGAAAAATATTTTAGTCATTCTTTTAAAAAAACAACAAGAATTTTTAATGGATTTCAATTTCAATATGTGTCTAGAATATTATATCTATGAACTAAGTAAGCAAACATGATTTTTATTAAAATACATATAGTATCCTGTCATACCATGTGACAGTTTGTTTGTATTCTGCCTTACCTGGACCACATTTGGACCATTGTATTCAGTTATATGTGATGGACATGAATAAACCCTAAAGTGAATAAAGGAATAAAAACATACTATTGAAAAGAAAAAGCACGTAACACGAGTAGTGGTTGAAAACTATGTTGTTAGCACAGTGAATAGGTTCATGGTATCAGAGAATTTTAACTGGAATAACGGTTAAGATTTATGTCATCAAACTCCCAAATTTCGTAGACGAATGGACGTCAGACAATAGAATATCACAGGTCACAAGTAATAGATCTTTTATTTAAATCCAGCTCCTCTACCTGTACAGAACGTCCCAAAAGTCATATTCACTTTAACTTTAGAAATTTAAATCTGTACTAATATTTTTTGGGATACCTTGTATAATCCAGTGGTTCTTTTTTTGCCATCCACAACACAAAAATGTGACCTCTGGAACTTAAGCTAGGGGAAGAGATGGAAATTTTCTTCAAAACTTTAACGTTTATTATGAAGCAGAGGGAACCAACTTGTTCTGCTTCCCTGAAACGGTTAGGAGCAAAGATGGAAAGTCATATAGAGAATATTGAGGTGACAATAATGAAAAGCTTCTTAACAAGAAGAGATGTACAATTAAATTGAGTGCTGTGGCAGGTTGTTATGCCTCTCATATACATGTTGTTTCCCTTAATAAAATCTCAATTCACTAACGGCAAGAACTCTGATTTTATTTACCTGTGTATGCCCAATGTTTACAACAGTTATTGGCACCAGAATTTTTTAAATGTTTGTCAATTTATTTTTCCAGACAAAGAAACATCAAAATTAGACTATTCACTATTGTATTTTGTTTAATACAGATATTATAGGTTGTTACCTAAAGCTAAAATAGATTGTTTTATAGAAATGTTTTCTACTTAATACTCTAAAAAATCTCTTCAACTAAGTAGTCCATTAAACTAGATTTATTGGATATTTACTTGAGTCTAGTAATGCAGTGGATTCGTACACTATATTGAGCCTTAAAGAGAGGGCTTACAGAATTTTTTATAAAGTCTTGTCAACGAACTTTTCACCTCTTTGTTTCTAAAGCTGTAGATCAAAGGATTGAGCATGGGAATGATCAGAGTGTAAAAGACAGAGGCCAGCTTTTCTGTGTTAAAGGAATGGCTAGATTGGGGCTGCAGGTACATGAAGAGAAGTGTCCCATAGAATACAATCACACCCGTGAGGTGAGACCCACAGGTGGAAAAGGCTTTGTGTCTGCCCTCAGCTGAGTTCATCCTGAGAATGGTCACAAGAATGAGCATGTAGGACACAAGGACAATCAAGAGGGAGGAAACTAAATTAACTGCAGCAAAAGTCATGATGATCGATTCAATCTCACTTGTATCTGAACATACAATGGACAATAGGGGAGGACCATCACAGTAGAAATTTCTTACTATATTTGATTTGCAGAAAGACAATTTAAAAAGCTTTACTGAGATAAGTAAGGATACTATGATGCTATAAAGGTATGGGATAGCCACTAAGATCCAACATATTCTTTCTGACATGATAATTATATAATAGAGGGGCTTGCAGATAGCAATATAACGGTCATATGCCATGACGGACAGGACAGAAAGTTCATTAGCGATAAATACAGCAAAGAAAGCTAGCTGTATTGCACATCCATTATAAGAAATGATATTTTTCTCCTCTATGAAACTAACCAGCATTTTTGGCCCAATAGTTGTGGAATAGCCAAGATCAACAAATGCCAGATTCCTGAGAAAAAAGTACATGGGGTTTTGGAGGTAGGGATCCACACTAGTTAGGATGATCAAACCTAGGTTCCCCACAGCTGTGGCCATATAGTTGAGGACAAACAGAACAAAGAGGGGTCGCTGTAGCTCTGGACGGTTTGTGATGCAAGTGAGAATGAATTCAGTCACCTCGCTCCCTGTGGTTTCATTCCGATTGATCATTTCTTTCACCTAAGGAACATAATCTGAGAAAAATAGAATCATTATTTGAATACCATTTGCCTAGATAACTAGGCAGTTAAAGGGTAGAAATGTGTTAATGAAGGTGAGAAGGAATTTTTCCACGCAAGTAAAATGCAATTTATCAAGTAAGGTGTCATGTAGTGAATTCACTGGAATTGAAATATCACATTGTATAATTTGATAAAACATCACAACGCATCCTGTCATGTAACCATCCTGTCACAAAGAGGATAATGAATATGATTTTATTTTGAAAAATAGTGAATTATAAAACTGTTTATCTTCAGGTGATGAGACAGGACAATGTTATAGATACATACCAAAATATTTTAACATCACTGGGTCTAAAGATCATAATGGAATACTAATGTAGAAAAGAGCATAAAAGAACACCTTAAGGAGGAATTGTGTTGAAGTAGTTATCAAGTTTGCTTTGAATCTAAGTAGACAAAGGATGAGCACTATATCCATCATATTTCCAAAAAAACCCTGTTCTAGTGATGTAATTTCCTGATTTTGGGGTCCTTGTCTCTGACTATACTGCAAAATGGTGACCAATGTCGACAGATAAAATCTCTTTTTTATGAGGGCCCTAAACTATTGAAGGTAAAGTTCCAATATCTGTGGCAGTCTCTACCTCAAGCATTAATTAATTGCATGGCATTCGAGGAGATTCAATATATCTACTCACTTTCTATAGTCTCCATTTCCTTTGCCTTATGAATGAGAAAATATCGTTCCAACTGAAGGCAAAGCTGAGAGTTTTGGTGTTTTTAATAGAGTTTTTTCAGAGAGATGAAAAGACTTTTAAAAATAATTCTACTTATTCAGATGATGTCCGGTTACATTGCACTCATCTCAAAGATCACGGGAATCCCATATATTACCATCGATCAATATCCCTTGACAAAGAAAAAGAAAACTTTTCGATTTCTCTGATTGCAGAAAAGTGTCTGTGACAAATGTTACAATCAGGAACTGTCATCTGATGTCTTTTCTAGGATGATTTTATGTCATTTCAATTTGAGTGAATTTATTCCAAGTTGACAGAATCCTCCTATTCACCCTGCAAAGATTAACTTTTTGAACTGTGATGTTTGATTCCATATTTTTGACACCTACTACACTGAAAAATCAGAAACAAAGAATAATGTTACCTGCTTATCTGGATGATAGTCTTCCATTGCTTGTTCATGTTATATGTACTGCCACTATTAGAGTTATATTTTATAGTTTTCTCAGTCCCCATGAGGTCATGTCCCTGAAGCAATGGAGATTTTTAATTTATTTCATATGATCATGTCACACAAATTGCTCAGAGAGTAATAAGTGACAAAGTTCACTGATCTACTTTCTTTCATGAAGTATTTGTTAAATAACTACTGTTTTCCTGGCTTCTGTAAGTGAATGATATGTCATTGTAGCATTAAACCTAAGGATATTGCACAAACTTGTGTGAGAGGTCTGTGACCAAGAAAAAACAGTTTATTTTAACCACCCACATACTAGAAACCAAACACATGAAGAATATCTAGTACTAAAAATTTAATCTGAAGTTGGTTGGAAGAGATAAATAGTCTGACTTTTTGCATGCATCTTTAGGTCAGATGGGCACAAACTGATTCAGTATTGCTAACCAAAAGAAACCAGGGGTAGATGAGAAGTGGGATTGGTTTTAGCAAATAGCAAGGTCTTTTAGAAGAAACCCAGTAGTGCAGTGAATAGAGAACTGGACCTGTAGTTTGGAAGAACTGATTTCTACTGCACCTTCATATATCAGCTCTTCAACTTTTAGCAAGTAGCTTAACACACTTCTCCCAATTTTACTTTCTGATAAAACAGAGCTGATAAGAGCATCAACACTCCAGGACTGTTGTGAGAATCAAATGAAATTTTTCTCATGGCCCAGTGAATTTGCCTCTTGTAATGGAGTCAGAAAGTGCTGAGTTCAAAAGTTGTCTCAGAAATGTGGGAGCAAGGGAGGCGGAGCCAAGACGGCACAATGAGAGCAACTACTCACCTAGGCTTTGAGACAAACTCCCTCGGATACCTCTGGGGGTGGGGAATCTAACCAAGTTTTGGAGGTGTGAAGTAATGTAGGAGACAAATTTGTGGTGGTTTCACAGCTCAAGACAGACGAGGATCGACGAGAGGAGTCTGTTCCACAGGGGCGGAGGAGCACACAACATGGAGTGTGGCACGTTCAGGCCATGGTGGAGCCAGGCAGGGATGTGGGGGAAAGGGCCGTCTGAGGGGGATGTAGCATGGTGGGATGACAGCTCAGGGCAAAAGTCAAGTGGAGTCAAGCGAGCGAGAGTGGTGGACAGAATTTCTGCAACTGCTATGCCTGAGATTTTCAGCCTGCGAATCGGATGTCTGTGGGTGGCTTACTTGAACTTCCAGGAGCCAGGATGGTGGAGTGATCAGCGTAGGCTCTCTCTTTCTCCCCTTGTTGACACTGAGGGAGCCATGGAATGTTTGCCTAGAGAAGTCCTGTATTGGTGGGATGAGCAGAGGGGTCAGGCGGTCTCATTGTACCTTAGGCTGGGAAATTTGTTAGGGAGAATTCCTCGTGCAGCGGCAGAGGACTGCGACTGTCCCAAAAGGTCCCACCCCAGCAAACCAACCCAGAGGAGATCTAGAGTCCGAAGGCAGTGGAGCCCACAACAAACAACACCAGGAGCCCAGGCCTGCCTCTGCACCAAGGGAAAATGGAAGGTAACAAAGCAACTGGGATCGTCAACCACTGAGCTTGCTTTAGCTCTAGTTCAGCTGAGAATACCTCCAGTGACCAGACCACCCTTCCCCCACACTAATAAGATAACTCCAGAGCTAATCTGAGGAGCCACAAACAGAATTCACCTGCCTTTGCTTTCTCACACCAGTCAGCTCAGCACCAGGTTTTCAGCTTAGCTGAAAGAACCAGAAGCCACAACACACAAAGCCACACCATCACAAGTAAGAAGAAAAGGAGGAAAAAAACGGTCATAGAATCTTTCTGTGGGAACAGAGCACAAAACATGATTACCAAAGAGGTCAGTACTGAGACTGTACTCCAGTTTGAAACTTCAGAAAGGACTACGAATTACTGGCATGCACGAAGAGCAGAAGGAAATAGAAGAAAAAATGGAGAAGGATTTAAAAGTAATCAGAAAGAATTCACTGAAAAGAAATCTCTTTAGAAAGGAAAACTGAACAAATGGAAAAAGAAATACAAAAACTTACTGGAGAAAATAAATTCTTTAAAAACAATTGGACAGATGGAAAAGGAGATGGAAAAGTTATCTGAAGAAAACAATTTGATGAAAATTAGAATTAAGGGGTGGAGCCAAGATGGTGGAGTAGAAAGACTCACATTTGCAAGCTCCGAACCCACAGCCCATAGATTTCCTGTAAAAAGAACTCCTGACAAATTCTGGAACAGTGGAAGCCGCGCAGCAACACAGTGAAGGAGATTTCCGTTGCAGAGAGCCCTGAAAAACCGACCCCAAAGGTACCCGAGACAGGAGCGGAGCCCTCCCCTGCGGAGCCCACCCCACCCCCTGCCCCGGCCACACCGCACTGAGAGGAGCGAGCAGACCCAAGCAGGCTTCAAGGACCAGAATCTCCGGCAGCTGCAAAGGTCCCTCCACCCACAGACGCACAGGTCAGTGAGAGAGACAGGCTGAGAGGGGAGCGGGGTATCTCCGGGACTCGGACCCCCTCGGGAGGCGGTGGCCATGGCAGAGGCAGAGGCAGAGGCAGCTAAGCCAGAGACTCCCAGAGCAGGCAGGAGCTCCACCGCAGCTCCATTACAAAAGGTCTCTGCATAAACCCCCTGAGGGAACTGGGCCTGGGAGGCGGCCCTGCCCCCACCTGAGCACCAGCAGATAACCTCCCACTGAAGAGCAGGCAGGCCTGCCGCCAAAAGCCCTGAGGCTGGGGAGCAGCATTTGAATCTCAGACCCCAAGCACTAGCTGGGTGGTTCTAGGCCAGGGGGTGGAGAGGACTCTCAGAAGGCAAGTAACTGGCTGGGAAAATGACCAGAAAAGGGATAAAAACTACGACCATAGAAGGTTATTTCCTTGAGAAGATGATTCCGCCATTCCTCCCTGATGACAACGAAGAGATCTGCTTACCCTCAGGTAAAGACATAGGAGTGAAAGCCTCTGTATCCCAAATATATGAAATAGATACCCCATGGGCTCAGGCCATGGAGGAGCTCAAAGAGGATTTTGAAAATCAAGTCAGACAGGTGGAGGAAAAACTGGGAAAAGAAATGAGAGAGATGCAAGAAAAGCATGAACAACGAGTCAATACTTTAATAAAGGAGGCCCAAAGAAACGCTGAAGAAAATAACACCTTGAAAAATAGGCTAAGTCAATTGGCAAAAGAGGTTCAAAAAGCCAATGAGGAGAAGAATGCTTTCAAAAGCAGAATTAGCCAAGTGGAAAAAGAGGAGAAAAAGCTCACTGAAAAAACACTTCTCTCAAAATTAGAATAGAACAGATGGAGGCTAATCGCTCTCTGAGAAACCAAGAAATCACAAAACAAAACCAAAGGAATGAAAAAATGATAGAGAATGCGAAATATATCATTGGAAAAGCAACTGACCTGGAAAATAGATCCAGGAGAGACAATTTAAAAATTATGGGACTACCTGAAAGCCATGATCAAAAAAAGAGCATAGACATCATTCTACATGAAATTATCAAGGAAAATTGCCCTGATATTCTAGATCAAGAGGGGAAAAGAAGTATTCAAGGAATCCACCAATCACCGCTTGAAAGAGATCCAAAAAGAGAAACTCCTAGGAACATTGTGGTCAAATTCCAGAGTTCCCAGGTCAAGGAGAAAATATGGCAAGCAGCTAGAAAGAAACAATTCCAGTACTGTGGAAATACAATCAGGATAACACAAGATCTAGCAGCTTCTACATTAAGGGATCGAAGGGCGTGGAACAAGATACTCCAGAAGTCAAAGGAACTAGGTCTAAAACCAAGAATCACC
>JAQQSK010017461.1:0-10115 GCA_028658325.1 Potorous gilbertii | reverse complement strand
GATCTAGCAGCTTCTACATTAAGGGATCAAAGGGTGTGGAACAGGATATTCCAGAAGTCAAAGGAATTAGGACTAAAACCAAGAATCACCTACCCAGCAAAACTGAGTATAATACTTCAGGGGAAAATATGGTCTTTCCATGAAATAGAGGACTTTCAAGCATTCTTGATGAAAAGACCAGAGCTGAAAAGAAAATTTGACTTTCAAACACAAGAATGAGAAGAAGCATGAAAAAGTAAACAGCAAAGAGAAATCATAAGGGACTTACTAAAGTTGAATCGTTTACATTCCTACAAGGAAAGACAATATTTGTAACTCTTGAAACTTTTCAGCATGTGGGTAGTTGGTGGGATTACACATACACACACACACATGCACACACACAAACACACACAGAGACAGAGAATTGAATAGGATGGGATCATATCTTAAAAAAATGAAGGCAAGCAGTGAGAAAGAAATGTATTGGGAAGAGAGAGGAAGAAATGGAATGGGGCAAATTATCTCTCATAGAAAAGACAGGCAGGATATTTTTTAGTGGAGGGCAAAACAGGGGAGCTCAGAGAAAAACAAGAAGTTTACTCTCATCACATCTGACTAATGGAAGTAATAAAATGCACACTCCTTTTGGTATGAAAACCTATCTTACAACAAAGGAAAGTGGGGCAGAAGGCGATAAGCAGGGTGGGAGGGAGGATGGAAGGGAGGGCAGTGGGAGGAGGGAGCGATTTGAAGTCAATACTCTTGGGGAGGGACAGGATCAAAATAGAGAATAGAAATAATGGGGGGCAGGATAGGATGGAGGGAAATACAGTTAGTCTTACACAACACCAATATTATGGAAGTCATTTGCAAAACTACACAGATATGGCCTATATTGAATTACCTGCCTTCCCAAAGGGAATGGGTGAGGAGGGAGGGATGGGGAGAAGTTGGAACTCAACGTTTTAGGAACAACTGTTTAGTATTGTTCTTGCTACTGGGAAATAAGAAATACAGGTAATAGGGAGTAGAACGTTATCTGGCCCTATAGGACAAAAGAGAAGATGGGGACAAGGAAGGGAAAGATGATAGAAGAAAGGGCAGATTGGTGATAGGGGAAATTAGTATGCTCGGTGTATTGGGGTGGGGGAAGGGGACAAATGGGGAGAAAATTTGGAACCCAAAATTTTTTGAAAATGAATGTAAAAAGTTAAATTAATTTATTAAAAAGTAAAAAAAAGAAAAAGAGAAAAAAGAACAACTTTCATGTGCTCCTAAGTCTTCTCTCCTATAATTTAAGAATTTCTACCATCTATCTATTTGTCACAGATGTGGGCAGTTAATAAATTCAACTCAGTTGACTGACTGCTAGTGAGCTTTGCACATTTCAAGCACTCTCTTAATCTAGACATCTTCTCTTTTCTTGGTTGCTTCTCCCCACAAACTTCACTTTAAGGGGCACATTCAGATCACAATAGTATTCATTCTTCTCCAGGCTATATTCTCTTTACCATTTCCCCACCTTGTGTCCCTTCAATTCCAGTCCACTCCTTCCAACTCCCTTTTCTGTGTTGCACTCACCAATTAAAACATACACTCCTTGAGTTCAGAGATTTTCTTTCTCCTTCTATTTGTACTCCCAGTGCTTAGCACAGAACCTAGTATAGAGCATACCCTTTAATAGATGCTTCTTGACTTAACTTTGCATGGCAAAAGACCATGGCATGGACTCCAATCCTGATTACCACCTTTTTATTTCTCCCTTCTCCTTTTGTGCTTTCAAAAGGGTGATGTCCAGAACTGGCCATAATTATTCAAATAATCAGGACAGAGTGAAGGAGCACTATTAACTCCTTCACTCTGGACTATATATAAATTATTTAATATAGCATTATAGGTGTCTTTGTTTTCTGGGACTTGGGAAAGAAAGAGAAGAAATCATGTAACAACATAGGGAGGCTGAATAGTGAGGAAAGTACAGAAGGAGATAGGAAAGTGTGTGATCTGGGAGACTCAATGAGACATCTATTTGACTCAATTATCCATCACGCCTGTGATTTTGGAGAGACAATCGCGCAGTGGATTAAGGGATAGAGAGCCTGGGTTTAAATCTTATGTCCAATATTTACCCCCTCTGTGACCCTTGTACAAATCCCTTTACCTTCCTGGACCACACTCATCTATATTTAGTAACATTAATAAATATATATTTTAGTAGGGATAAGTATAAAGTTTTTCACCTGAGTTACAAAAAAAAAATCAACTTCCTAAACACAAAGATGATGAAGCACAGCTAGGCCATAATTTGTCTGAAAAAAAAGAACAACAGGAGATTTTATTGGAAAAGATCTATATTGAATCAAACATAAGTCACAGTGGCCACAAAAGCTAAGGTGATTTTAAGATGTATTGGGAGAGTGATAGTATCCAGTAATAGAAAAGTGATTAGCTATACTCTTCCTCAATCAGATCATCTCCAGAATAACTTCAATTCCGAACATAAGGTATGTTAAAGACTTTGATAAGCTGCTTAGTACCCAAGGAAATGTAGGCAGAATGTAATTAGGATATGAATTTATGACACATGAGAAAAAAAGGGGTTTTTTGTGTTGCAGGGCTGTGTATGTTTTTTTTTGTTATGTTTATTTTGTTGTTACCTGGAAGAAAAAGGAACAATGTGTTGACATTATAAAGAGGCAGTTGCAGATATGTCAAAATTAACTGCTTCCTACATAATCATTAAAAGTATCTAAAATTGGAAGAGGCTGACTCAGATAGGAGTGGATTTCTCTTAATCAGATTTAGTATAAATCATTCCTCTGAGGTCACTTCTAGTTTTGAGTTTCAATAATTTGATGAAATGGAATAGGATTCATTAGAAGTTCTGAACTCCTTTTTATTGGGAATCTTTGAGTAGAGACAGGCAATAAGCATTTGTATAGCACCTACTAAGTGCCAGGCATTGTGCTAAACACATGACAAAAATTATCTCATTTGACCACCACAAGAATTTTGAAAGGTAGATGTTATTTTTATTCCTATCTTACACTTGGTGAAACTGAGGCAAACAGTGATAAAAGTGACTTGTCCAAGGTCATGCAGCTAGTGACTGAAGCCATATTTTCACTCAGTCCTTCCTGACTCTAGGACCAGTGCTCTATCTGCTACACTACCTAGCTTCTAACAGAGATTACAATAAGTCATGGTAGGAAAGCTGTAGGAAGTATTCTTTCCTTGGGTAGGAGGTTGGATCCAGTGACTTTTGAAGTCCCTTCTAACTTTAAGATGTTATGATTTTAAGGAAATTTTTTTTTAAAAAATTGTTGACCCCTGGGAATCAAGAGGAAAAACATACTCAGGTGTTTGTTTCATATGTACTTATATGCTTTATATGTACTTTAATTAATGCTCTAAATTTTATCTTTTGTTTTTAAACAATTGTTAAGAATCATTCAATGACTCTCCCCATGTCAATTAGTACTCTGCTACTTACAGTTTTAAAGAGTTCTCTGGGCCACCATGGGGTTAAGTGACTTGGCCATGTATAACCAGTGTACATTGGTCAGAGGTTCGGCAATAACTCAGCTTTTTCCTGATTCTGGACTCAGTTCTCCATCCGGTATACAAAATTGAATCTCTAGTAATTTTTATTTTCTCTAATTGATCCCCATGCTTCATAGCTTCCAACTCTTTCATATATACTCATTCTTTTCTGAGCACTTCTACTTGTTAATGTCTCTGCAAAAATGTAATGACCCAAAATAAACATATTAATACAAACAGTGTGTGACTGAGATGTAATAGAATGGAATGGTTTTCTTATTTCTTGAAGTTATGACCATCAATTTAGAACAGATATAGCAACCTTGGAGAACAGGTGAGAAAATATAACACTTACTTGGTGTTTTAAAGTCTTTGTAGTAATTAATTCCATTTCTATTTTCAAACACTGCTCTACAGTTAGTATTACAGTTATTCCTAACCTCATTTTACCTATAATTACCCTAAAATTAAGGGGTTATGTGATTTTCCCAGGGTCACACAGCTTGTAAGAGTCTGCAGAGGCATTGGAAAACGTATCTTTCCAACTTTAAGCTCAGGAGTCTATCCATTATGCCTATTGCAACTTGATATCTCTTTTATTGTCAATGCATTTTTATCATTTGGATTATTTTAAGGAGATTTTTTTAGGTTAAAAAAAATGGAAGTCTGTTCTTCATTTCAATTCTTCATTTTACATATGCAAGCACAGAGGGCAAGTCCAGTTGGCCTATACAATGGAACCAAGTAATCTGAGTTCACTTTGGAGCAAGTAAAAGAACTGAAGTCATAGTGATCAGAAGAACATCACTTTCATAACATTACTCTTGAAAACATAAAACTATTTACCATAGTTTGGTAAAGGGCACATACCTACACCCAGGAGAACTGGCCAGGCAATTGCATCTTATATGAAAGGAGAGGTAAACAGTATATCTCACTGTTTTCATGAAGTCCTCACCAAGGAGACCCGGAAGACAAAGTTGTTAAAGCATGCAAGGCAAAATTCTGGAGCTCATGGAAGAGTATCTGTACATGGTCCTAATATACTCAATCCTCTGTTGCCAAAAGAAGGAAGAGCAAATGAGCAGATACCGTATCTAAAGTGGAAGGAGGTCTGCTTATCAGCTCTTCCAAGACAGTGATTCAGATCCAAGATTCATGGATATTTCTAAGAACTAGACAGCTTTAAAATAATGTCAACGCAGGAGAACATACCGCGAAGTCAAGACATACTTTCTTCATCCCTGGAATACATTCCTTCCTCTACTCTGCCTCATATAATGTCTAGCTTCCTTTGGCTTCTCCTGATTTGCTCTTTATCCACTGGTTACTCGCTCTCTCTTTTGGTTGAAATTATTTTATATTATTTTTGTGTAAACCTGTTGCATTTAATTAGTTGTATAGATGAATGTAAACTTCTCGTGGGTAGGATTATTTTTTTCCTTCATATCCCCAGTGCTTAGTAAAATACTTGGCATATATTAACCAGTCAGTTTTTAAATTGAATTGAGTTTCTCTCTTCTTGCAAATATATTTCCCTTTCTTCAACTGATATTCCATGGCTTTCATTCTCTGAATAAGTCTCTATTTCTTGTTCTGCGTAAATCTTTGAACACTATTTTTGATTGAGTTGTCCCCCTGCCATGTTCGTCATCTATTGTCTTAATGTTCCTGAATTCAGACAGAACAATTTGACTTAGTGCAAAGAGGTGGCAGATAAGACATCTGTATTCTCAGCTTAGATCTGATACAGACTTGCTGTGTGACCTGTAAAAGGTCACTTCAATGAAGGGGTTCAATATTTTTTTTTATCATCACTATTCACTAAATCAGTCCCCCTTATAAAATAAAAGTTCCTTCTTTTCAGCCTAGTAAATATAATATCAAATACTCAGTTTGAACTTTTCCTCTATGTCCTCTCATCATTTAACTCTACAAAGTCCCTTCAAGGTAGTAACCCATGAAAACAAAAGTATGATCAAATAAAACAAGTGAACATAGTAATCATGTATTTATAAAAATATATGCCTGGTTCTAGAGATTTAGCCCATTCTATTTCAGAAACAACATAGGAAGACTACTTCAGACATTTGAAGGCCTATGTGGTCTCATTTAATACCTATTAAGTTCACAATTTAAAACATCTGAATGAAAAGGTATCTTAAATTCTCTTTAGATCTAAAGTTTCATGGACGTAACATTTCAGGTGAATTTCGTCAGCAGCATCACTATTACTTTAATCACCATTTTCATCAACATTACCCTAAATGTCCGCTAGTAGCTGAAAGGTGATTTTTAAGGGATGAATGCAGACAATCTAAGATCCTACATTTGTCTGTGATTGTTAAGGTGTGAATAAGTCTAGCAGCTATGACTTCCCCAGTAGAAACCAAAGTTTTTGATTTGCCAAAGAAGATCCCAGTCATCAAAGACTGGGAGGCAGAAGACAGCAAGAGAAATAAGGAGAAAATAAAGTAAATTAAGTAAAAAGTTGCAGGGATAAGGGGGACAAAGGACTTTTTCAGGAACCTAGGGCAGGGAATCTAAGCCTCAACTGAAGCAGAAGCAGATTGGAAATAGAAATGAAAGAGACTTCTTGGGGAATACGGCTAGAAAAAGGTGCTTGAACTTAGAATGAGCAGGGCTCATTTTGCTGAACAGAGGCATCTAGAACCAAAACTCTCTAAATTATGTCTGCCTCCTGATCTGGGCAAAAATTGGTCTTCATTATTGCTATCATGTGTCTATAACTTCCTGTCTGGATAGATTTGATTTACCTTGATAGTGCTCCTAGCTTGCCTTTATGTAATTTCACTAAACTCCAAATGATTAACTTGAAAGTGGCACCATAAGAGTTTTCTCCAATTCACTTTTGAAGATTCTCCCAAAAACCCTGTTTTTTTAGATACTCTAGGCATTATCATCCCCATTTATGAATGAAGACACTAATACTGAAGAGTTAAATGACTTGCCCAAATTACACATATTGTAATTGTGAGCAGCATAAAAGCAAAAGCAGTGAGCCAAATTTCATAGAGCACACATCCCTGACTCTACAGAATATTATCCTGGGTCTGTGGGAGCTGTCCACTATTCCACACCCTTTCTCTTGGGGCAAACTCACTGACTTCAGCTGAGATCCCAGATCCTCTCTCAAAGACTGGGCATTATAGTTGCGCTCAGCATTTGTTTCCGTTCATCTTGTCTTCTCTTATCTAAAGAAGGAGAGCTTCTTCTAGCCATGCTGACCTCTAGGGATTGGTCCCCTTGTGGTGGACTCTGCAGGGAGTGGTTAGACGTAAGAATCTCTGAGGTAATGATCTCAGAACTCTGAGACTTTTAAAAGGAAATTTGGGCACAAAGGCACAGGAATTCCCTCCAGTCACCCACAAGGGAGAAGGGCTCCTAGAGCTGTTGAAACGGTTACTCTTTTTTACTTCCATGGCCATAACCTCAAGGATCTACATTTTCCTTATCACTCACCTTAACCCTGTAGCTTCCACATTTTTCTAGTCACCACATGGCAGTGATTCTATAGATACATGTGACAAAAGATGGAAAATATCATTTAAAATAATTTACTCAGTAGAAATGAAAGAAACTGTGAAGGGCAGGTTTTTTCTTCTCTTGAACTCTTCAATGAAAGGAGTAGGAGTATATTTGCATGGGTTGTGGATGTCTAGTCCTGCCCAGAACCAGGTACTTGTTGCAGGTTGAGTCTTGGAAAAGAAGGGCAATCAGGAAAGATGTGGTGTGTTACCCCTTATAACAAGAAAGACAGAGGATGCTTCTGATTGCATATCTGCCCTATATATCAAGGGCTAAGAATCAGCTTCATTAAGCCACCCCCATTCTCCTACCTGGTTCTCTCTTTGATTACATGAACTTGTTAAGGATAGAGTCCAGTGTGTCAATAGTGACAGGAATCCATCTGTTAAAAACCTAGAGATATTTCTAGTCTCTCCATTACATCTCAGTCTATGGCCAAGAATAGGGGACCATTTATTAGTGATCTAGATTAGTAGAGGGGAGAGTTATCCTTAAAACCCAGAAGCCTGACTTCAAACCTGGCTATCTGATACACATTGTGTGACTTAACCTCTCAGTGCCCTAGGTAAATCTCTAAGGCTGTGCATTGTAGATAAAGTGATGTTCTATAGACTTTGGTAGATTTAGTTTCTTCACCCAGGATTTCTCTGTAATGATAAAATCTAAAGTCTGGTCTCAATCCCTAGCCTACAGAATATTTAGGTACCATAGTTAGAGACCAGTTTTGTTGAAGTTAAGGATTAATCTATGGCTACTATACTTGGGGTTAGGTTGTGATCAAGATATGATTAGAAATTAGGTGGAGAAACAATGATGCCAAGCAACCTACATATGGATAATCCAGTTCTCATTCACTTTGTGCTCACTCACCTCTGGTAAACAGCTAGTGATATCCCAATGAGTGGGGGGTTATCATTCCTATATTATCTCTCTATTATCTGACTATTTAATCTATTTGCCTATTCCCGTACTAATAACTGATTTATAATAACAAAAATTTCCATAGCCCTCTAAGGTTTGTTAAGCATTTTACACCTCTGAACTCATTTTATTCCTCAAAACACCCCTGGGAGGTGTTATTTTAATCACCATGTTCCAGATGAGGAAACTAAGGCCTATGCTCCCTTCTAGATTTAATGCTTTAGAGTTATTTCTTGAACAAGAGGTCTACAACTCAAATTCAACTCATCTTACAAGACTGTTACAGGAGAGTCTTTACCTTATTATTTCACAAGTTGACAAATTCCCATTACAATTTTTATGTACGAAGAAAAGGAGAGAGAATAAAAGGGAAGGATACCATTTAATTTTTTAGAGAGTTCAATCTTTTTTATCATAATGAAATGTATAAAAGAAGAAAAGACTTCCCGACCCCAGTGATTTCATGAAATATAAACTTTGTTTTTGGTTCAAACCAAACATGATCCAATAAATCCATCCTTATCTATGAATGTATTTCATGTTCTAGACAGAATGAATCAGCTGATTCTCCTTTTTATGTTCTAATTAATAGGGAATCAGAACCTAAAAACTATTTATGAGAAATCATTCTCAGCACCCAATCCTGGATCTGCTTGGTAGTGGTAGCCAGCTAGCAGAGTATAGAGGGGATTGGGCCCAGAATTGGGAAGTTAAAATACAGATTCAGACACTTATTAGTTATGTGACCTTGAATAAGTCACTTAAACTTTGTTTTCTCAATTTTCTCATTTGTAAAATGAAGATAATAGTAGCACCTTACTTCCAAGGTCATTCTGAGATATTCTTAATACATTTAAGACAGTGCCTAGCACATAATATGCATTTAATAAATGCTTATCAACTTCCTTTCTGAGCCATTCATTGTACTGAATGAAAGTAAAACTGTAACGTTCAGATTGGCCAAAAGGATTAGGAGTCAACCAGTGGTATTGTTGCTGAATCAGTATATTGTTAATGAGAAAAATACCAACATGTGTAGGGTCACAGATACGGGATTCACAGTTGTAGAGGAATTGGAACCAAGAATCTTGGGAGGGGAAGCAGAATACAGCTTGAAGGTTCAGGGCATCAGAGATCAAGTTGGGAGAAAAGTAGCATCCATTGTATGAAGAAAAAGTGATCAACTTGTCTGTCGCTGTTGCCGTTCATATTGAATCAAAGAATTTTGAATTTTGAAGGACTTTCACTGGTTCTTAAGTTCATTTTGTCTCCTAATAAGAATTTCTGTCAGAATAGATCCCATAAGTGTTTGGTCATTGAACCTTTGCTTAAAGATCTCCAGTGAGGGAGAACCCACTTCCTTCTGAGCCAAAACATTATAATTATAGGTAGTTTCAATGGTAACATTTCACTGTTTCTCTGCTGTCAAAACCATCCCCATAGTCATCCTTCAACCTCAAAAAGACCTCACTTGATCCATTCACTCTTGCTGCCTCTCATCCTTTTTCTCTCTTCCCTTTTATGGTTCCTTCCTTGAAGAGGCTATCCACACTATTACATTCTTTTTTAGTTTTCCTCTTCTCTGTTTTCCAAGCTTACAATTCACCTGAAGTTGCTCCTCCCAAAATTACCAATTATATTTTAATTTTCAAATCCAATGATGTTTTCTTAATCCTCCACCTCAAATTTATTGTCCTATAGACATTTTATTTTTTTTATTGAAAGCAGAATTCTTTATTAAGAAATGGAACAATAACTGCTATCTTTTACTTGACAAAGTTCTTTTTGTCCTTAAACATTGGAAATCGATCTTTTTCCCCCCAAGAAAACTAGTCTCTTTCATCCCTTAACTGGCCCCAAAACTCTTTTTTTCTTAGCAAGAGAAAATTGTACACTTCATTCTGCCTTCTGATTCCTTATTTCTTTATCTGGATGTGGATGACATTTTGTGTCATGAATCCTTTGGAAATGTTTTAGGTCCTTGCATTGCTGTGAAGGGCTAAGTTTATCAGAAACAGTCCTCTTACACTGTAGCTGTTAATGTATAATATTTATATATTATTCTGTATATATATAGTATAATATATATATTTTTATATATATATATATGTACAGAAACA
>JAQQSK010017460.1:0-10115 GCA_028658325.1 Potorous gilbertii | reverse complement strand
CCTCCGCCGCAGCGGCCGTTTCCCAGAGAATCCGAGTCCCGGAGATCCCCCGCTCCCCTCTCAGCCCGTCTCCCTCACTGACCTGTGCGTCTGTGGTTGGAGGGACCTTCGCGGCCGCCTGGAGATCCAGGTCCGTGACGCCCGCTGGGCTCTGCTGGCTCCTCTCAGTGCCGCGTGGCCGGGGCTGGGGGAGGGGAGCGCTCGGCCGGGCAGGACTCCACTCCCGTCCGGGTACCTTTGTGGTCGGTTCTTCAGGGCTCTCTGCAACGCAAATCTCCTTCACTGTGTTGCTGCGCGGCCTCCACTGCTCCAGAATTTGTCAGGAGTTCTTTTTACAGGAAATCTATGGGCTGTGGGTTCGGACCTAGCATAGGTGAGTCTTTCTACTCCACCATCTTGGCTCCGCCCCCCGTGGTTTTTCTTTTTGACATTTTGCTTTCCATGTTGCTCACCTTATTTTTCTGCTTGCTTTTGATATTTATGTTTCTCTTTCTCTCTCTCTCTCTCTCTCTCTCTCTCTCTCCCTCTCTCCCTCTCCCTCTCCCTCTCCCTCTCCCTCTTCCTTTCCCTCTCCCTCCTTTTCCTTTCCTTCTCCCTCTTGTCTTTCTCTCCCTTTTCTATTCCCTCTGCTCCAGAAAAAATTAGTACAGAATGAGGATTACATATTTTACCATCTGTTATATAAGACATTTTTTTCTTGGCAGTGGAAACAAAAAGAAAAAAAATTACATGGTCCTTGCTCTAGAGGACCCCACCATCTAATGGGATTAATATAATATGTATAAATAAGTGTGATACAAGGTGTAGGGGGGGCAAAAAAGAGTACAAAATGATAAAAGACTTTTAACTGAAGAATCAAGGCAGGATTCATGGACAAAGTGGAATCTGAGTTGGGTTTTGTAGGACTAGAAGAATTCCAGCAGGCTGAGGAACAAGGGAGTACACAGTGGAGGACAGAGTGATATTGGGAAATACTAGTGTAGGTTGGCTGTTAATATCTAAGGGGGAAGTAAAAATGAGACAGTGTAAAAAAACTAGGTTGGGGTTAGATTATAAATGGCCTAGAATGTCAAGCTAATTTTAGTTTCAGTTCTTTAGAAGTTTTCTGTAACTTCTTAGACACTGAAAAAATTGACTCATCTATAAAATCATAAAACTAACAAATAAATAAAGCTAATTTTTGTTTTCATGGTGTTACATTTTCTTTGTCTTACTAAGTAAGTTCTTTGTCTTACTAAGTAAGTTATGTAAAATTTTGTTAGAAAAAGGTTTTTAGTGCTACTTAGTACCATTGAGTGTTCACCATATAAAGACATCAACATCTCTTTATTTAGACTTATGCTTGTAACTCTTCCAAAAATTGTTCTTCCTGGAGTGATTTTATTCCCCCTGACTATAGCTGACCTTGGCAGCTCATAGACAGATATGACTAGGATTGACAGTTGACTTTGAATTGAAAAAAAGACTCAAGCTAGACATTCATACTCTGGGGAATGTCTGGGGAAATGAGACTAGAAGATGGTGCTACTATGAAGTGTCATTCCTTCCCAAAAGGCAGCTATTTGAAATAATGTCATTTGAATTTATAGAAGTAATAATTTAGAGAGTGCACCTGTGATTTCATTGATTTAGGGAGGACTCTCAAATGAATAGATACTATCTGTCCATTCCCGTCTCAGCAGTTATCATCTTTGAGAGCTACCTAGACCACTGAGAAGTTAGGTGACTTGCCCAGGGTCATACAGCCAGTATATATTACTGAAGCTAGACTCAAGCATAGGTCTTCCTGATTTTTAGGCTGATGTTTTGTGTGCTATACCATGATAACCATCAAAAAAGTATATATAGGGCCATTGAGGTCAATTACTACAGCATTTGTTAAATCAGTTCCAAGGACTTACAAGGGTCCTGATCTATAATTGCTAAATTATCTAAAGGAATGTTTCCAAGTTTCCTGATGCTTGTAATTACTCTTGCAAATCTTAAACTATTAGAATGGTTTTCTCAGGTTGTGGAGATCAAAATCATCCATTTGTCTTCTCATCATGCTAAACTAGTTTTCATCAAAGTGCTGGCCAGAAAAGTGAGGGATTCTGCTGTGCTGTATAGATATAACTTCTTTTTCCTTCTGTTGGATTATTAGAAATTAGAATCACTCATTCTTTTATTGGTCCACAGAATATATGGCCATTAAATTTTAGAATAGTTCCTCTGTTATAGATGACTGAGGGAATTTTGTTTTGGGGATGAGGCAGTGGAGTCACAAGTATTTGTTCAGCTGGTCTTTTTTTGTCTCTTTTTTTGGTTGTGAGAAGTGGTGCTTGTCTTTGTCTTCCTTGTTATCTTTCCAGTTGAAATGCATGTGTCTATATTGTCCTGCCTTACAGTCTCATTTAACCCCCGCATAATTCCCTATTTAGTGCCTGCCTTTGAGCCTTCTATTCAGCTTCCTGATTTACAGTTGTTTCCATAGCTCTTCTAAGTTGGAGGCTGTCTTTTGCAAATTAGTACGTTCTTGTCTATTAATTTAACAGAGACTGCTCCATCAAATTATAGGAGTAGAAGTTGCTTTGGTCTTTGATTTCTTTGTATAACGTGGGTTTCATAACATCTTAGGTCTCCACTAGTTCTGAGTCTTTGATCTTATGAAAAGTCACCTCTACTATGCTTTCTTCAAGGAGCCATGCTGAACAAATAATAAACAGGTTGGATGCCAAAGTGAATATGTTTAATAATGTCCACAAGGGCGTGTATTTGGAATGTATGCCTAGGCTGTGTAGTGTATATTCAAGTAATGTTAGTTTTTTAAGAAGTTTCTTCCTTCTCCCTCTTCTTCTGCCGTAATTACGCTAGAAGCTCCATACATGGGGAAATGGACTCTGGCTGTCGAAAGTACCTGCCAGATTACTGATGGTCCCTTATTTAAAGTGTTTCCTCTTGCCTGTTTTCAGACCTCGTGCCTAGTATGATACCAGTTACATGCTTGGCAGACTTTGGATTCATCAAGTTGGCAGGGATGTCTACTTAACATAAATTCTGGCTGTCAGATGGAGCCTGTTAGTGTCTCCATGGGTTCCAGGATAAGCAGAATTTTAAGAAAAATTACCCTTCCCTCAAGACAGATAAAAACCTGTACTTCTCCATTAGGTAGTATGTGTAGGGAGGATCCATTGTCAGAAATGCATGAAATAGTGCAAACAATCTCCTTGGCTGTTTATACAGATTTTGTAAACATAGATTTATATACCTTTGAAATGTGCTTGAAATAGTACTGGCCATATGGAGGAAGTAGGTAGGATAGTTAGAGAAACAGAATAAACAAGTGTGAATAAATTGTCAACCCTAGCACTTAATTATAGTAGTTTGGAAATGGAATATTTTTCAAGAAGCCATATCTGACTACTTTAGATTCAGGACATAGGGAGAAAATTATTGACTTACATTTTTTAAGTCATTTAAGAGTATTTAAATTTACAGTTTAACATTTTGTATTCAAATAGATAAGACTGTCAGAAATCTTAAGGAGTTTATGATCCAATCTTAATTTGTCCTAATTTTTTAATGATTTTTCATTGTCTTTCCTAAATTTTCTTATTGTTTAGACTCAGGGATGACTGATTGTGTCTTACAATCATTTCAATTTCTAAAGGATACAGTAAATGGTCAGAGAGACCTTCAGAATTAGAGTACTTAAATAGTCTAGTGAAGGTTAAATAGAATTAAAAGACTTTGGGACAAAAGAAGGCCCATGAGGGCAAATTTTGTTATATTGAGAATGAGACATGTAGATAATAGCTTTATAGAGTCTTTCCATAATTGTCATTTGTAAAGATGAAACTATCTGTGAGTTGTTGTGGTTTATGTGTGAATTTTTTTGAACACTGAATCCCTGATCACTATGTTGACCTTGCACCCACTGTGCTATTCCTGTGTGTTCCATGATTGTATCTGATAGAATGGTATACAGGTTCCTTGAGGTCAGGACTTTTCTTTCTTTTTTTTTTGCTATCCCCCTTATTTGGCATATAGTTTAATGAGTAGCTTTTGATTGATCATTCTATTTATACTTGATAAAATATAGTACTGATCATAATTTCTATTTTAAAAATTGGATATCATTCCCTTGAAAAATAAGATTCAAGTTCCAGGACTTTTTCTCAGAATTCCGTCTGTCTTAATTATGAGGTTTGCCTATACTTGAATTTAGAGCATTGAGGTTAGTGGGTTTTTTTTAACTTTTAAGAAGGTAAAAATATTTGGATGGTGAGGGTTAGGAGAGGGAAGAATTAAAATTGATACCCAAGTTTTGAACCTGATTGATAAAGAGTGGTGGTGACCTTTGGGTTGGAGGTGAGGGGGTGGAAGTAGAGATGATGGATGAGTTGAATTTGAGGTGCTATAGGGACATCTAGATAAAGCAGCCAGAAGCTTGAAATGCAAGATGAGAGTTTTAGTGAGTTTATGGTCTAATATAGATCTGAGGATCAGCTACACAGTGCTATTAATTGATCTCATAGCAGCAGAGTTGATCATCAAGGAACAAGTGGATAATGCTCCAGGGAAAGAGAGGTCAGACATAGAATAATGGGAAGAAATCGAGGGAATTAGAAAATGGTGACAAAATTTGTAGAAGGGCCAAAGGAAAAGGTCATTCAGACTGAACAACTGAACTTGGTTATTGTGGAATTACTTTACCCTGTGTGAGAATAATTTCATGAAACTGGTTGCGTTAGAAATCAGGGAGAAAAGGTTGATATTAAGAGGAATGATGGGTTGTAGAAAGTTAAGGTGGCATATTTGTAGACTGTGGTGAAGGAGGTGAGATGGAAAGAGAAAACAGGGATAATTCTCACCTCCCTTCTGGAGGAAGGATCCTGTCCTTCCCCCAATCATGGGTCCACAAGAGAACTGATGAGTAGCCAAAATAAAAAATCAACTTCTGTAGTTACTGAAAGTTTCATAATTTGCTTTTTTCCTTTTGAGTTACTTAGAAGACCATCTAAGGAGATAATGGCCCTTTATGTCAGCCTTGTAGGCACAGAGATGTGGAAGTGTCTTTATGTTTTATCTCCCTATAGACTATTTGATAAATTATCACTGGTGAGAGATCTTTTCTCTGTGCTTCTTGCTCATGTTAGTCTGTGTTTTATGTCAGCTGCTGAAGTGCTGGGGTCACTCCTCCTGCCACATCTGTCCTTAGAAGAGGCATTGGCATTGGCAAGTACAAATTCACCTTGAGATTTACTTAGTTCATTTTAAAGCAGGAGATTTTTTCCCCTTCCCTTTCTGCTTGTGGAAGTGAAATCATGAGCTTGTTAGAAAGAATCTGGGACATTACAAGGATATGTGGGCTTATTCCTGCCACTTCATCACTCCCCAACATTAGTTGAATTTCTATTTCATTTTCCATTTGCAGCACTTTCATGCATTCTCTGTTTTGGACTAGGGTCATTATTAGCTCGATGGCATGGGATTTTTGTAGAAGATAAAAGTATAAGCTAGGAATAGACTTGGCTTCCCTGAACTGACTTAGTCTACAATTTCTTTTGGAATGCCCTTCCTTCCTTTTCCTTTGCCTCCAAAACAGTTGTTTTAATAAGAGCAGGTGGGGGAAACTGAAATACTAAGAGAACAATTAATTGACTTGCTGAATCAAAGACATAGCCCAGATACTAACCATCATTTATCATATGGCTTTCTAAAGATTTTTTTCTTCTCTACCTCCTACCCAATCCTTTGGGAACCAATTTGAAGAGTGAATGTTGTCTGCCATCCTTCTCTACCCCTCTTTCCTTGTAAACACTGTTTTGCTGAATGTGACTGTATCCTGCTAATGGAAATTGTGTTTAGTTGTTGCTTTGTCCTTTCTCATCCTACCTCCCTGTTCTACTCAGCCTTGTCTGATTAGAGTTCTTCATTCTGAGCCTCAATGGAGATCTTGATTGTAATTTGTGTCCCAATTTACCATTTGGAGTCATCTTTATATATTTTCCTTGTCTTTTGTCTTACAACAGTATTATGAGCAGAAAAAATTAACCTAACTTCTACCCCTTAATAACTCTATCCTTGATAACACTCTTTTGTTGTTCCTAAAACATGATTTTTAGACTTGGTATTTGAATGAATGCTCTGATAAGAAACAGCCACCCCTTTTTGACTTGTTTTAAAAAGGAGTTTTTGAGGAGTCAGTGGTTTGAAAGGATTGTAATGATGTTCACCCACAGTGTGACTGATCTGACACCTGAGCATGTTGTCCCCTTTGACTTGATCAGTTCACTGAGGCGGCGCATTGAAAAGTAGATGATGCCCTGTTCTTAGACATTTGGGGATAGTTTCTAGTCACTTAGTAAAATATGTGTCTTCTTCTTGTCTGTGGTTTTTTCAGACATGACAGTGACTGAGCGATAGAGAATTTGCAACTCCATTCACTGTCTGGGTTTGTTAAGGCATATATCTTACTTAGTTATTTTTTAATGTGAATCACAGTCTTATTTCCTTACAGATATGTTCTCCTATTTATTTAGGATTTCTACTCTACTCACCTCTAAAAAATATACATACTTGTGAGATATTTAATATATTTTGTATTTTGCAGTGACTGCCTTACCACGTGACTCTACACATAGCATCATTTAAGGCTTCATTGGCATGTCAGGAGGTCTTTTACACTACACAAAAACACTCATCCTTGGTATTTGCTAAGATGAGTGTGAGTGATCTGTCCTTTCACACATCTGAATTCTGGGCATCATTAAAAAAATCCCCTTTCAGCACAGAAATGAAAAAACAGGCACATGGGAGCTTTGCTGACCATTATTCAAATCAGGTCCAGAAATGAATAGAGGGCATATGAATATGGCTGCTTGGTATCCTGTGTGTTCTCTGTCTTCTCAGAGAAAGGTGTGTCCAAGTCTGACGGCCTATAGCCAGATTTTGCCATATATATTCCACCTATATCAGGTGTTTCCATAGGGCAGTATACAGCATGTCCAGAAACATCCCATTTTTGCCTATGAAGTATGTCCATTACTGACAGTATGTACCCATATTAAGCATGATCCTTAGGGCAGTGAGCAGCATACCCAGACACTCATTTTTGTGGTTTTATATTGGTGGAGGGGTTTCTGCTGCTTCAGGTATTATCTTTGCTTTATAGATTCCATTTTGAACTTTTTAGTGTTTTCATTGGTGGGAGACTATGTTATCTTTCACCTTGGTTTAATGTCTTTTGTCATTATAAGTGTTTGAGGAGGCTGAGAAAGTCAGGATGGCCATGGAGTACCATACTGTACACATATAGGGCCCTCTGACATACACATGCATCTAGGTACACATGCATATTTGTAAGATTTTTACAGCAAGGCCTATTCAGGAATTTAATAGGCAAGCAGAAATGCTATTCTGTATTCAAAAAGGGAAGAGAAAAAACCTTCAAATTAGAACTAGTAACCTTGACTTAGATTTCTGTCAGAATTCTAGAATATATTTCTTAAAGAGACAGTGAACATATAGAAAAGGAAGTGGTGATCATAGAGAACCCAAATGACTTCATCACAAGCAACTCATGATTAACAAACCCCATTATCTCTTTTTGACAGTTACTAAATTGATAGATCTTGAGAATGTAATACATACAGTTTACTTGGATTTTATCAAGAGATTTTCACATAAGCTTTTCTTACATTGTGCGTGTTCATCCTTTGTTGCCGAAGAAGACCGTGCCATCAGAGAAATAATGACATAACTTGCGCTTGATTTTTTTGAGTGAGTGAGGGCTATACAGGTCACCAGCCTCACTTCTCCTTCACAGCCATCTGAATCCAGTGACCAGATATTCATCAGGATGACTGGAGATGACCCCGGATGGGGCAGTTGGGGTTAAATGACTTGCCTAAGGTCACACAGCTAGTGAGTGTCAAGTGTCTGAGGTGAGATTTGAACTCAGATCCTCCTGACTGCTGTACTGGTGCTTTATCCACTGCACAACCTAGCTGCCCCTAACCTTTTCTTACTATTCTTGTATAAAAGACCAAATAAAGTAGAATAAATGGTAGTACCATTAGATGAATTTGAAACTGGTTGATTGACCAAATCCAAGAAGTAGTAATTTTTTTTCAAGGTGTTATTTTCTTCAGCATTTTTTTTGGGTCTCCTTTAGCAAGGTATTGACCCATTTTTCATGCTTTTCTTGCATGTCTCTCATTTCTCTTCCCAGTTTTTTCTCCACCTGTCTAATTTGATTTTCAAAATCCTTTTTGAGCTCTTCTATTGCCTGAGCTTATTAGGCTGATATCAGAATATTTATTTTGGATGTTTGGGATACGGAAGCCTTGACTTTTATGTCTTTCCCTGATGGTAAGCATTGTTCTTCCTCATCATAAAGGAAGGGAGGAGATATCTGTTCACCAAGACAGTAACCTTCTATGGTCTTATTTTTTTTCCCTTTTCTGGGCATTTTCCCAGCTAGTTACTTGACTTCTGTGATTCCTCTCCATCCCCACCTCACCTCCAGATCTGCCCAGCTAGTGCTTGGGACCTGAGATTCAAATGCTGCTTCCCAACCTCAGAGCTTTCAGCGGGAGGCAGGGCTGCTATTCATTGTGAGATTAAGTTCAGGTTCTCGGGTGGGGGCAGGGCCACCACATGGGGCTCAGTTCCCTCAGGGGATTTACATGGAGACCTTCAACAATGGATCCTGAGCTCCTGCCTGCTTTGGGAGCCCCTGTTAGCTGCTACCTCCCAAGGGGGCTGAGTTATGGAGATTCCCCACTCCCCTCTCGGCCAGCCTAGAAGCCTCTCTCACTGACCTGTAGCGCCTGTGGGTTGAGGAACCTTCGCGGCCACTGGAGATTCCGTCCCTGAAGCCTGCTCAGATCTGGTCCTCTCGGTGCCATGCGACCAAGGCAGGGCTAGGCTCCGCTGCAGGTCCGGTTCAGGATAGACTTTTGGTGTCAGTTTTTCAGGGCTCTCTGGAACAGAAATCTCCTCTACTCCATTGTTGTACAGCTTCCACTGCTCCAGAATTTGTTGGGAGTTCCTCTTTACAGGTAATTTATGGGCTGTGGGTTCGGAGCTAGCATATGTGAATCTTTCTACTCCGCCATCTTGGCTCCTCCCTCCAAGAAGTAGTAAAATTAATGGTTCATTGTCAACATGGAAAGGGATGTACAAGCCCATGAACAGCCTTACAAGTTACAGTGGATTATGCCTGGGTATGGCCATAGGATACAGCTAGCAGCCATCCTAAGCTCTCAGATTTTTAGGGTGTTGTAACTGACTGACCTGATACACACATGGAAAGGGATGAGAAACAATAGATATATTTGGCTTGTAATAATATAGCTCTCAAACAGAGGGTATTTGATATGCATTGATAGTTGTGGTGGAGCATTAGACTTTGCCATGGTCCCTTTTTCCTCAATGGGGACAAAAGCTAGAGTGATAGCAGATGGAGTTCATCCAATATCAAATGAGGGATCCAGAAAGTCATGGATATTCTAGGGCTTCCTTGGTGGGTGCTATTTGTAGGTTCTGGAAATTCCAAGGACCACCTCACCAGTGGTCCATATTCTGTAATGAATGAAATAAAGGAGTGTTCTAGTGAGCAGTATCTCCTAATTCTTATATGGTTTAACAATACTGTATTTTCCATAGCCTTGTTAATTCTGTCTCAGACCTGGATAATTGCACAAGTTTTGTAACTTTTTTTTTTTAAATACCTTAATAAAAAAAATCTTTTTTATTAAGTTGTAGCATCCTTATCAGCTTTGTGGATGACATAAACCTGAGAGTGATTACTGCCATGCTGGATGTTAGCCAGTGTCCAGAAAGGTCTTGATCATCTAGGACATTGTGCCAAATCAATTAATATAGAATGTGACGGGGACAGAATTCAAAGTCTTATACTTGAATTATGAAATTAACTTCAGAAATACAAAATGAGTGAGGCATGTTTAGAAAGATTATCATCTGAGGGGGCGGAGCCAAGATGGTGGAGTAGAAAGACTCACATTTGCTAGCTCCGAATCCACAGCCCATAGATTTCCTGTAAAAAGAACTCCTGACAAATTCTGGAACAGTGGAAGCCGCGCAGCAACACAGTGAAGGAGATTTCC
>JAQQSK010017459.1:0-10115 GCA_028658325.1 Potorous gilbertii | reverse complement strand
CACTCTTGGGGAGGGACAGGATCAAAAGAGAGAATAGAAGCAATGGGGGGCAGGATAGGATGGATGAAAATATAGTTAGCTTTACACGACATGACTATTATGGAAGTCATTTGCTAAACTACACAGATCTGGCCTATATTGAATTGCCTGCCTTCCCAAAGGGAATGGGTGGGGAGGGAGGGATGGGGAGAAGTTGGAACTCAAAGTTTTAGGAACAACTGGCGAATATTGTTCTTGCTACTAGGAAATAAGGAATACAGGTAATGGTGAATAGAAAGTTATCTGGCCCTACAGGATAAAAGTGGAGATGGGGACAAGAGAAGGGTGGGATGATAGAAGAGAAGGCAGATTGGTGATTGGGGAAATTAGAATGCTCAGTGTATTTGGGTGGGGGGAGGGGACAAATGGGGAGAAAATTTGGTACCCAAAAATTTTGTGAAAATGAATGTAAAAAGTGAAATAAATAAATTTATGTTAAAAAACATCAACCATTTACATTCCTACATGGAAAGATGTTATTTGTAACTCATGAGACCTTTTTAAGTATTAGAGAAGTTAGAGAGAATGCATATATTCCCTCCAACTACTCTAATACCTACACATATACAATATACACAAAATATGTATATGCACATGGATGTATGTGTGTATGTTTATCTGCATATGTATATACACACACACAGACACATAGACAGAGGTCACAGGGTGAGGTGAATATGAAGGGGGAATACCTAAAAACTAAGATTTCCTGTTGAGTGGAATGCACTAGGAGTAAGAGAAAGGGAGAGGTAGAACGTTATAAATCATTTGTCATAAAAGAGGCAAGAAAGAGCTTTTACAATGGAGAGAAAAAGAGGGGAGAGATAAAAGGAAATAATTGAGTCTTCCTCTCATGGGATCTGGCTTAAGGATGAAATAACACATACGTAATTGGATATCAAAATCTATTTTACACTACAGGAAGGCAAGGGGAAGGGGATAGGAGAGGAAAGATAATAGAAGGGACGGAAAAGTGGGGAAAGGGATAATCAGAAGGAAAGACAATTGTGGGAGGACAGGTCAAGGGAGAGAATGGAATAAATGGAGGACAGGATAGGACAGAGGGAAATGTGGTTAGTCTTACACAACATAAACTATTATGAAAGTCTTTTGCATTGTTACACATCTATGACCTATATTGAATTGCTTATTTTCTCAATGAGTGTGGGTGGAGAAGGAGGAAAGGAGAGAATATGGAACTCAAAGCTTTAATAATGAATGTTAAAAACTGTTTTAGCATGCACCTGGAAAACAATATTTACAAACAATGGGGCTTAGAAATCTGTTTTGTCCCACAGGAAAATGAAGGACGGGGGAACGGAAGAAGCAGGTAATAGAAAGGAGGACAGATTGGAAGAAGAGGTGGATGGGGTGCATGCATTTCTTTGGTGGGAGTAGGGAGAGATGGGGAGAAATTTTTGAATTCAAATTCTTGTGGAAATGAATGTTGAGAGCTACAAAATAAATAAATTATATATTTTATAAAAAGTATTATTTCATTTAAACCTCATAATAACCTTATGAGGTAGCTGTTATTATCCCTATTTTTATAGTTTAGGAAAATGAGGCAAAGAGATTAAGTGATGCCCAGCATCAAATAAATAGGAAATATTTGAGTCCGGATTTGATCTCGAGGCATCCTGACTTAAGGGTCAGCACTCTATTGACTGCCCCATCCAACTGCTTGATTAAAATAAATAATATTAAACAAAGGAAAGACCTTTACTATCTGGGATAACAAGAAAAATCCAACTACAAGAGGTGGTGTTGGAGCTTCACTAAATGTCTGGAGATCTAACATCTAATCCTGGTTCTTTGGGTTAACCCATTAACCTCTCTTTCTTAAGGTTGATGTTTCTGGGGGAAAGGAGACAGCTGTGCAGGGAAGATAATATATTTATATAGCTGTCTACCACCAATTAATTATTTTCAATATTTTCATAGAGCATCATCATGAACCTTTAATATAAATTATCCAGTGTGGTTTTCAGATATGTATGGTGTGACATGGAATAATTATTGAATAGAAAAAGAATACTACATATATTTGTGATATGAGGAGTAAGTGATAAATAAAGCTGAAGAGAAGTTGTTTGTGAGAGAATGAAGCAAAAATATAGAATATTTGCTAGTAGGTTTGTTTTATTTATTGCATTTGGAATTTGAAGGCTGATACAATGCCTCACAGAGGAAAGACTTAACTAATATTTTTGAATGATTTGTTGATTATTCATTGTGTACAGAAAGAGTGTTGAACACTGGGAATGAGAATAAGGGATGGAGGCTATCCAAATTGGGGCCCTTAGAGATAATTCTCTTTTCAAAGAGTATGAGGGAGGAAGGTTGTCTTAGCATAATTCCTGAGAATTATGTCACTATGTCAAGTTCATGGGAAATGGGAACTAAGAGTACTTAGAGGTTGGCTAGAAGCTAATATCATCATTTTTGAAATTAGGATGATAAGCCCTGGAAGATGTAAATATTTGATTGGTACATTTCTGAACTCAAGAATTTTCCACATGGTGAAGACCAGTGCTTTGTGAGAAATCAATGTTCACAAAGTCTGTATGTAAGAGTGATTAGGGCAAGTTAGAAGTGCTTGTGGCAAGATTACTAAGTGTAAATGTAATTTTTTGACTTCAGTATTCTCTTCTGTTGAATGAGGATAGACTATCTGTAATATATCAGAAAGGTCTGAAGATTCAATTAGATAATGGGCCTAAAACACCATTTAAATTGATGGTAATTATTAATTTTTGAAGCAACATGCAAATATATTATTATTAACTTCAGCAGCAGCAATGTCATTATAAGTAAGTGGGAATCTAATTCATCATTTCAAAGTCATAATTGAACTGAAAATAGAAATGAGCAAAGGGAAAAAATCCTTCCAATGAGATGTGCCATTTTTAGTCAGCTTAAATTAGTCTGGGTCACCGTTTAGTTAGGATGAAAATTAAAATGTTATCATGTTATTCACAGCTTACCTCACCAGAGAAAGTACCAGTTGAAATTCCCAAAGAATGTCTGCCTGAAGTGCTTTATGGTATATGTGAGTTCCTGCAAAAGTAATAGCTGTTATTATTATATGTAATATTTATATAGGGCTTTAAGGTTTTCAATTTACTTTGAATATCATTTGATTTTATCTTCATAATAACCTTGGGATGTAGATGCTATATTACTCTGCAGATAAAAAAAAGAGGCAGGAAGTGGTTAAGTGACTTACTCAAAACCACATGGCTAGGAAGTTTCTGAAATGAAGTTTCTGAATTCAGATCTTCATGACTTGAGATGTTGCACTCTATCCACTGTTTCACCTAGCTGCCTCTTTTGGTTTCCACATTTTCTCTTTATTGTCATGATTTTATCTACATAATTGTGGAGAAATGTCGAACATTCTCTGAGACAGCTACCTTGAAATCCAAATCTGTTTTAACTCCATGAGTTAGCCTATGGACAAGGCTGTCAGATAATTTGATAGATTTTTTTTAAAGATGTTTCTTAATCTTTTTTTTTGTATAAGATTATGGAAGGCATTTCATGGAATCTAAACATGAGTAAAATATGCTACCAGCCCTCAAGGTTCCTATAGTCTCCAGGTAGGAATAAGAAAAATTCAAAAATTAGTATAGTATGATGTAAAATAAATGATCCATTTATTTTAGGAGACACATGAAAACTAATATTTGCATAGTGTTCTAAGGTTTTCAAAGTGCTTTTGTTATTTTATGTTATTTGATTTGCATGACAAGCCTGTGAAATACCATCTTCACTTAACAGATTAGGAAATGACTTCAGAGAGATATCCAGGAATATAAATTTGAACTTAGGTCTAGAAAACTGGCCACTACACTTCGCTACTTACATACAGAGCTTTGGGTTGACTGTATAATCAGCAACAGATTTGTAGAGCAAACAAGACTGAATTTGACCTTGAAGAATGGGAGAATTTGACATGAGCAAAAACAGAGAAATGAACAGATATGAGGGAACAGTATTCAGGGAGAAACAAAGAGTAAAAATTGTCTGAAATTTAACATGTGTTTAGGTATTAGTTGGAAATTAAAGCTAGAAACTAATTGTGACTAAATGAAGGAAATGAACACATGCCAGTTATTGTGCTAAGATCTCTGCAAATATTATCTCATTTGATGCTCATAACAACTCTACCAGATACGTACTTTTATGGTGGAAGAAACTGTGGCAAAAAGTGATTAAGTAAATTTCCCTGGCTCACAGAGATAATCAATGTCTGCCACTGGATTTGAATTCAGGTCTTCCTGCATCTGGATGCCGTTTGCTGTAACACCTAGGGGCCTAAAGCATAGGAAGCCTTAAAAATCAGACTTAAGAGTTTAGACTTTTATTCTGCATACAATGGGAGACATCTTGGCAATTTCTGTGCAAAAAATAATCCAAAGAACTACATTTTGGAAAGAGTAAATCTCATGCCAGTGTGTAGATTGTATTGGAAAAAGAAGAAAATTAAGTACAGAAATGTAGTAAGAGAGTATTATAATAATCCTGGTGGGAAGTAATGGTAACAGAACTAAAGTGATAATAGTCGAGAGTTGAAAAAAGAGGAAGAAATACACTTTTGTAAAATGATTTTTTTAAATACCAATCATTGATTATGTATTTATTGTGAGCAGAACACTACACAGAGTTCTAGGGGATATACAAAATTTCAATAAGTTATGCACAGCTCCTACTACCATTTCACTTAACAGTCTTTTCATTCAATGTCTAAGCAATGGGGTTTTAAGATCATCCTTAAGGGCAAAAGGTAAAGTGTAAATTGAGTCTTGAAGGATGAGTAGGATTTCAATGAGGAAAGAATGAGAGTGAGGTGGAAGACATTCCAATAGGGGATGGCATGAATAAAGGTCCAGAAATGGAAAACCAAAAATTTGGTTTGTTTGTTTTATAGTGAATATTCCAATATGACTGGAGCATGAAATATTTAAAGGGGAGTAGAAAAGACTGAAAAGGAAGTCTGAAGCTATATTGTGAAGGAATCTGAGTGCTACAATACTTTGCATTTTAATCATAAAAAGGGAAGTATTAAAATTTTTTAACAGTGTGATGACATTATACATATTTACAAATTAGGAAAATCAACATGAAAGTGATATAGAAGACAGTTTGGAGATCTGCATGTGGGTTAGACTAATGAGAGTTATAGAAAAAGTTAAATACAGTGTTTGAACCCGACAGATTATAAGGCAACGAAGTAAAAGTGGCATTGACAATGGTAAAGGAGGGATAGATAGAATATATACTGCAGAGGTCAAATAGAGAGGTTACTGAATGAATTTGGGGTTGAAAGAGAGAAAGGAGTCAAAAAGGACACAAATGTTCTGCAATTTGGAAAACAGTTGTAACGTTAACTTAAATAAGAATGTCTTATTTAGAATAAGATTTGGAGTGGGAATAAAATTAGGTTGTGTTGAGAACAATGGAGGACAACCAGTTGGTGATATCCAATAATTTTTAAGCATTGGTGAGCTTGAAATCAAGAATAAAGTAAAAACAAAACATATAAATCTGGCAATGATTTTCAAACAGTAAGGGAAAACATTATATGGGGTTGTTGAGGGGAAAGAAAGCATGAGGAGAAGCAGAAAGAAGATGACTACATTATGGGAGAAAGGAGTATTAAGAAGGCAGAAAGGATAAAAGGAAAGAGCAAAAAAGAGATAGAACTGGTAGAAAAGTCAAAAGGAATCTTTAAATTGTAGCACAGTGGAAATAAGGAAAGCATACAGTATCAGGAATAGAAAAATGAATAGTGTCAAAGAGGATGAGAAGTGAAAAATGGTGACTTTTGGGAAAGGTTTACATAGAATGAGAGTGTGAATGAGTACAAGAGGAAAGAAGTCAGTTTGAAGTGAAGTCTGTGAGTATCAATTACTTGAAGAAATTGAATAATTTGATCTTGGGAAGGGGAGGAAGAGGGATGGTAGTTTAATGAAGAAATTGAATGGAAATTTTCATTTCATTGAGGTAGGTTGTTATACTTTTGTGCTCAGAGAGGATCAAAATGGCATCACTATGGTGGGTTCAGTGTTCCGAGTATCTAACTGTGGCTGATGATACCAAGAGGAACTCAAAAGGCTCTACCACAGTTCAAACTCAAACAGTCTATATGAACATTTGGAGTAATGTCTCCAAATTTGTGCTTCACACTTTCCTTTTGAGCTATTGTAATTCTATATTTCTCATAAAGCACAGCACCTTCTTTAATGTGGGCACACCATGCTGTGTCCTATGCCAGTGTCTTCTATATCTTACAATCAATTCCAAAGTTCTTCAAAGAGACCTTGAGAGTGTCCTTGTATCGCTTCTTCTGACTTTCATGTGATCTCTTGGCTCTGTAAAATAGTCTTTTAGGAAAATATACCTTTGGCATTTGAAAAATATGTCCAGTCCATCAGAGTTGCACTCTCTGAAGTAGGATTTGAGTGCTTGGCAGTTCAGGCATAGAAAGGATCTCCATGACCAGTATCTTATCTTGCCAAATGATTTTGAGAATCTTCCTAAAGCAATTCAAACGCAAACAATTCAGTTTTCTAGCATGGCTCTTTTATACTGCCCAAGTTTCAGTGGCATACAACCATGAGGTCAATACCATGTCTCCATAAACCTTCAGTTTGATAGGCAGCCAAATACCTCTTCTCTTCTACATGTTCCTTCCTACCCTCTCAAACTCCGATCTAGCCCTGGCAATGGGTGGCAGAATCTCATCATCTATGTGTACATCCCTGGGAAATATAGTGATAAGGTAAGTAAACATAGCTACAGCATTCAAAATTTCTCCATTTGCTTTAACCTATGGTTCCATATATAGACACTGTAGTGCTGGCTGGCAGAGAGCCTCTGTTTCCTTGGTGTAAATTACTAGGCCAAAATTAGCACAAGGAACAGAGAATCAATCCACACTCTGTTGTATCTTATCCTCAGAGGCTGAATTGAGTACACAATCATCTCTGAATAAAAAGTCACATACCAACTTTCCTTCCATCTTAATTTTGGCTTGTAACCTTTACAAGTAAAGTAACTTCGCATGGGACAACATTGTTGAAAACATCTTTCTAGAAAGCATAGGAGCAAACACACAACTCTGCTTCACCTTATTGGTGACTGGGAAAGCATGAAATAATTGTCCACTATCCAGAACCGATGCAAGCATGCTGTCATGAAACTGATGTACAATACTGATACACTTCTCTGGGCAAACAAATTTTGTCTGATTTTCCACAAAAATAGTATTAAAGACCTTGATCAAATCAATTGATGTTACACAGAGAACTCTGTTCTGACCCTGGCATTTCTCCTGGAATTGTCAGGCAGTACACACCATGTCAACTGTTCCTTGAACCTTTCTGAAGCCACACTGTCTCTCAGGTAAATGACCATCTTCCAGGTGAAGGATCAGTCTACTGAAAAGTACCCTGGAAAGAATCATTTTGTCATTGACTAAGGAAGAGCCTCCCTCTGTGATTGTCATAGGACACCCTATTGCCTTTTCCTTTATAGATATGGAAAATGGAGACCTCCTTAATCGCCTGCGGTATAATCTCCTCTTGCCAAACAACTCAGAAGATTTCAGTGAGCTTTTGTATGAGCATTAGACTACTGAGTCTCCTAGATACTTGCAGTAGAATCAGCATGAGGCACTTTGCCACAGGAGATGGGCCTAATGGCATTCAAAACCTCTTCTTTAACTGGAAATTCAACTAGAAAGTGATTGACTTCAACATGAATTATAAAGTTATTGACTTCAGTGTTGGTGTATAATAGTTTGCTGAGAGTTCAGCCTATCTCTCCAAGATCGTGTCCTTACCACTAATCAATGTAACTCACTAAGCACTGAGTAGTTGAGATGCATGATAGCACTTTGACTCCTAAATAGATTTCAGGGTATCATAAAAGCACTTTAGAGTGTTAACATCTGTTTAAAAGTGAATTTCATCTCCCTTCTTACTGAGTCAAGAACCCTGCAACCCTCGAAGTTTTGCTTGCAGTTTACTTTCTATTTTTTTCCTATTTTTTTTTACTAAATAAATTTATTTATTTAACTTTTTACATTCATTTTCACAAGATTTGGGGTTCCAAAATTTTCTCCCCATTTGTCCCCTCCCCCCTCCCATATACAATGAGCATTCTAATTACCCATATCACCAATCTGCCCTCTCTTCTTTCATCCCTCCCTTCCCTTACCCCATCTTCTCTTTTGTCCTGTAGGGCCAGATAACTTTCTATTCACCATTACCCGTATTTCTTATTTCCTAGTAGCAGGAACAATACTCAATGGCTGATCCTTAAACTCTGAGTTCCAACTTCTCCCCATCCCTCCCTCACCACACATTCCCTTGGGAAGGTAGGCAATTCAATATAGGCCATATCTGTGTAGTTTTGCAAATGACTTCCATAGTAGTCATGTTGTGTAAGACTAACTATATTTCCCTCCATCCTATCCTGCCCCTATTGCTTCTGTTCTCTCTTTTGATCCTGTCCCTCCCCAAGAATGTTGATTTCAAATTGCTCCCTCATCCCATTATCCTCCCTTCCATCATGCCTCCTACCCTGTTTATCCTCATCTCCCCCACTTTCTTGCATTGTGAGATAGGTTTTCTTCCTTGGTCAAATGTGATGAGAGTAAACTTCATGTTTTTCTCTCAGCTCCCTTCTTTTCCCCTCCCCTCCACAGAAGAGCCTGACTCTTCTGTGATTTGCCCCATTCCATTTCTTCCTCTCTCCTCCCAATACATTTCTCTCTCATTGCTTAACTTCATTTTTTTAAGATATGATCCCTTCCTACTCCATTCACTCTGTGTTCTCTGTCTGTGTATGTGAGTGCATGTGTGTGTGTATGTGTGTGTGTGTGTGTGTGTGTGTGTGTGATCCTACCAACTACTCAGATACTGAAAAGTTTCAAGAGTTACAGATACAGTCTTTCCATGTAGGAATGTAAACAGTTCAACTTTAGTAAGTCTCTTATGACTTCTTTTTGCCGTTTACTATTTCATTCTTCTCTTCATTCTTGTGTTTGAAAATCATATTTTCTGAGAAAGACTCACATTTGCTAGCTCCGAACCCACAGCCCATGGATTTTCTCTAAAAAGAACTCCCAACAAATTCTGGAACAGTGGAAGCCACACAGCAACACAGTGAAGGAGATTTCCGTTCCAGAGAGCCCTGAAAAACCGATCCCAAAGGTCCATCGTGCACAGCACGGGAGGGGAGCCCTCCCCTGTCCTGGCTGCATGGCACTGAAAGGAGAGAGTAGATCCGAGCAGACTTCAGGGATGGAATCTCCAGTGGCCACCAAGATCTCTCCACCCACAGACGAACAGAGAAGTGAGAGAGATGGGCTGAGAGGGGAGAGGGGTGTCTCCACGACTCGGACCCCCTCGGGAGGCAGCGGCAGAGGCAGCAGGTGGCCAGAGGCTCCCAGAGCAGGCTGGAGCTGGGCAGCAGCAACATTAAAAAAGATCTCCCTGTAAACCCACTGAGGGGACTGAGCCTGAGAGGCCCCGCCCCCACCTGAGAACCTGATTTAATCTTACCCTGAATAGCAGCCAGGCCTGCCACCAAAAGCCCTGAGGCTGGGGAGCAGCATTTGAATCTGAGACCCCAAGCACTAGCTAAGCAGACCTAGGCCAGGGGTAGAGAGGACTCTCAGAAGTCAAGGAACTGGCTGGGAAGATGCCCAGAAAAGGGAAAAAAAATAAGACCATAGAAGGTTATTTTCTTGGTGAAAAAATGATTCCAAGCTTCCTCTCTGAGGAGGAAGAACAATGCTTACCATCAGATAAAGACATAAGAGTCAAGGCCTCTGTATCTCAAACATCTGAAATAGATATCCAATGCGCCCAGGCCATGGAAGAGCTCAAAAAAGATTTTGAAAATCAAGTTACACAGGTGGAGGAAAAACTGGGAAAAGAAATGAGAGAGATGCAAGAAAAGCATGAAAAATGAGTCAATACCTTGATAAAGGAGACCCAAAAAAATGCTGAAGAAAATAACACCTTGAAAAATTGGCTAACTCAACTGGCAAAAGAGGTTCA
>JAQQSK010017458.1:0-10115 GCA_028658325.1 Potorous gilbertii | reverse complement strand
AAAAAAAAAAAGGTATAGCTACAGCTGATTTTATGATTGAAAATAACCTTCCCAAAAATGTAATTGTAAGAATTATAATTGATCATCTAAAGTGCTTGGAGACACAGTTTCAGAAATACTTCCCTTCATATTTTGATTCTCAAAAACTAAGTTGGGTTCATAAATCATATTCAATGGAAATAAAAAACACCAGTCATCTGCAAAAGTTCAAGAAGAATTTCCTGATAGGTGACATAGGTTTAACACTTGAATTTCTATATTAATAGTGCCTTTTTGCTTATTGTTAATATAATTTTGCTACTGAACAAGATTAAAGATCTTCCCCACCCATTAATGGATCTGCCCATTAAGGGGAGTTTTATTAAAAGAGGCCCTCACTTTTGGTTAATTTTCTAATGAGGCACTTAATTCTCAAGAGTTTTCATGCTTTCTGGCTCTAAAACATGTATAAATACTGTGAGACGAGGTTTTATCTTGGGGCTTGTGCTTTGGAAGTGTTTGGCCAGACGAGACTGGGCAACTGCTAAGGAGAACCCTATTGGTGATTCTCTCTCTGGGAACTGCGTATATATGTAAAGGTCAGACAGCTGGACCTATTTGTTGATCTATGATGTATGTATTGCTTATATCAGGCAATTGAAAGCTTTGTCTGTTGATTTTGATTTCTCTGTATTTTCTCTTAAGTTCAAAGTGCTGGCTTTTCCCCTTGAACTAAGTGAGTGATACATGTGCTTGATTAAAGTGCTTATTGACCCCTCAAAATTTGCTTTCCTTTTAGAAAAGCACATCAAAGAACCCATGATAGCAGGCCTTCCTGTGTATGTCAGGGTCCTTGCTTTTACAGTTTCATAAACAAAAAAAGTTGTTAAATGAATTTTAGCTTGGGATTAGGACAGAATGTTCAACAATTTCTGAAATGGTCCTAAAAATACTTGTATTTTGTTCTATGTATTTATGTAATGTGGCCTTTTCAGCAGTAATGGTTAAAAAATCAAAAACACTGATCAACTCTAAAAAACATTGAAGATCCCCTATGTCCTGCAGTGTCAATAATTCCAACAAGATTTCATTCTTTATGTATAAACAATAACATCTGTCTCATTAGTATGCAAATTTTCTTTCATCCTTAATAAAATAGTAAAATTATATGTATACAAAAGAATTATTTCAAAATAAATTTCTTTATGATTTATTACCAGTAAATATTTGATTTGCATACCTACTTTATGTAAATATATACAGTTGTGTAAAAATATCTCAGGTGAAAAGGGGTAGTGAGTGGGAAAAGTTTAAAAAGCCTTGCTCTAAGCCATCTCCCTCCATTATGTTCATTGTGTCTGGTAGATGTCTTCCTCCCTGAAATGCCTTTTTAAAATTATTCTGATGCCACGTTACAAGCAAGACAATAAAGCTGGTATGATTTCATTAGAGAAATATTCTAAGAAACATTTTTATGTAGATAATAAGTACAATAAATTCCTTGAATGAAAAGGCAATGGGAAGAATTGGGACATTGAGTAAAAACAGTTACAAGAAATATTTTGAGGAGAAATCATGGCCACTTTGCTTTCTGAAAGTCTTTAATAATCAGTACTGCCAAGAGCTGCAAATAGTTTTAAAAACTTGCAACTCTCTTAACTGCAAGCACATATTTGCCTAAAAATTGTTTACAAAAATGTTTGGACCATCTTAACTGCCAAAATAGTTTTGGAAACATTTCAGTCAGACAATCAGCAAAGTTCTTGCCAGAGTTCCTGGGCAATGAGAAAACTTGTAGGAGTAGGTGTGAGTAATAGTCAGCTTGTGAAAACATCCAAGATGGTTTTTTTTTTCCTTCTGGAAGTAAATATTTATTTCACTTCCACAACGTCAATAAATGCTTTCACTTGAATGCCCTAGATGGAAAGATATTTGCTTTGGACATGTACATTTAGGCTGCTGGGGTACTTATAGATAGTTTGTTCTTACATAGAAAAGATTATATGTAGCAGGTATGAAGAATTCTAGTGCAAGAATTAACCAAGAGGGTTGAAAAGAGTATGTTGAGGCAGAGTCAAGATGGTGGAGTAGAAGGATGGATCTGTAAAACCTCTCCTTCCACAGTCCAAAAAATACCTGTAAAAATGATTTCAAACAAATTCTAGAGCAGCAGAAGCCACAAAATGACAAGGCGAAAGAGATTTCCAGTCCAAGGCAGCCTGGAAGGCTGACAGGAAAAGTTCATCACACTAGTCTCAGAGTGGAGCCCTGCCCAGTCCAGCCGTGGTTGTGCGGCACAGCAGGGACAGGACTGGAGCAGGCCTCAGGGGACAGAATCCCTGGCAACAGCTGTGGTTCCCAGGTTCCTCAACCAACAAATGCCAGACACAGCTTCAAAGGTCAATAAGAAAGCTCTTTCACCTGGGTGAGAAGGGAACACAATCTGGCCCTGGTCTCAGGAAGCGGCGGTGTCCATTTTTGTAGCCCAAAGTCTAAAGACCTTGGGGAAATTGAGTGACTGATCTGGGTCTCAGGTCTGAGTGGCAACACTGTGGTGAGGAAGAGCTCTAGCTGTCATGGTAGAGCTGGTGGAGGCTCTGGAGAGGGAATTCTACTTGCAGATCCTGGGCAGAAGAGTGCTTATGATTGCTCCTAGACCAAAGTGCAGGCCTTGATTGTGCCACCTTGGAGGAACTGAGAACTTACAAGTCCATAGAGTATACTATCCCCTTGACAAAAGACTCAAAGCTCAAGTAACTGTCTGGCAAAATTCCCAAAAAGGGGGAAAAATAAAACTATAGAAGTTTACTTTCTTGGTGAATAGGTATTTTCTTCCTTCCAGATGAGGAAGAACAATGCATACTATCAGAGGAAAACCAAAAAGTCAAGGGTTCTGCATCCAAACCCTCCAAAATAAATATGCGATGGTCTCAGGCCATGGAAGAGCTCAAAAAGGATTTTGAAAATCAGGTAAGAGAGGTGGAGAAAAAATTGGGAAGAGAAATGAGAGTGATGCAAGAAAATCATGAAAAATGAGTCAATAGCTTGCTAAAGGAGACCAAAAATTGCTGAAGAAAATAACACCTTTAAAAATAGACTAACTCAAGTGGCAAAAGAGGTCCAAAAAGCCAATGAGGAGAAGAATGCTCTAAAAAGCAGGATTAGTCAAATGGAAAAGGAGGCTCAAAAGGTCACTGAAGAAAATAGTTCTTTAAAAATTAGAGTAGAGCAGACGGAAATTAATGACTTTATGAGAAACCAAGAAATAACAAAAACAAAACCAAAAGAATGAAAAACCAGAAGACTGTGAAATATCACATTGGAAAAACAACTAACCTGGAAAATAGATCCAGGAGAGATGATTTAAAAATTATGGGGCTACTTGGAAGCCTAGACATCATTTTCCATGACATTATCAAGGAAAACTGCCCTGATATTCAAGAACCAGAGGGTAAAATAAATGTTGAAAGCATTCACTGATCACCTCCTGAAAGAGATACAAAAAGAAAACCTCCTAGGAATATCATAGCCAAATTATAGAGTTCCTAGATCAAGGAGAAAATATTGCAAGCAGCCTGAAAGAAACAATTTGAGTACTATGGAAATATAATCAGGATAGCACAAGCAGCAATTACATTAAGGGGTTGAAGGGCTTGGAATATGATATTCCAGAAGTCAAAGGAACTATGATTAAAACCAAGAGTCATCTATCTAGCCATACTGAGTATAATACTTCAGGGGAAAAAATACTTCAGGGAAAAATACTTCATGTTTATTCAATGAAATAGAGGACTTTCAAGAATTCTTGATGAAAAGACCAGTGCTGAATAGAAAATTTGACTTTCAAACACAAGAATCAAGAGAAGCATGAAAAGGTAAACAACAAAGAGAAATCATAAAGGACTTACTTAAGTTGAAATGTTTACATTCCTACATGGAAAAATAATATTTGTAACTCTTGAAATTTTTCTCAGTATTTAGGTAGTTGGAGGGATTATACATACATACATATAGACAGAGAATACAGGGTGAGTTGAATAGGAAGGGATGATATCTTAAAAAACTAAAATTAAGGGTTGAGAGAGGGAGGAGAAAGGGAGAAATGGAATGGGGCAAATTATCTCTCATAAAAGTGGCAAGAAGAAGCTTTTTCCTATGGAGGGGAAAAATGGGGAGGTGCAAGGGAAAAAGTGAAGCTTACTCTCATCACATTTGGCTTAAAGAGGAAATAATATGCACACTCAATTTGGTATGACAATTTATCTTACACTGCAGTAAAGTAGGGGAGAAAGGGATAAGTAAGGTATGGTGGGATGATAGAAGGAGGGCTAATGGGAGGATGGAGTAATTAGAAGTAAACAGTTTTGCGGAGGGACAAGGTCAAAAGAGAGAATAGAATAAATGGGGGGGCAGGATAGGATAGAGGAAAATATAGTTAATCTTTTACAACATGACTTTTATGGAAGTCTTTGCAAAACTACACATATATTTCCCATATTGAATTGCTTACCTTCTCAGTGGGGATGAATGGGGAGGGAGGAAGGGAGAGAAGCTGGAATTCAAAGTTTAGGAATGAATTTTGAGTATTGTTTTTGCATGCAACTGAGAAATAAGAAATACAGGTAATGGGGTATAGAAATCTATCTAGCCCTACAAGAAAAGAAAGAAGATAGGGATGAGGGATAATGAGAATGTATGGTGTTTGGGGGTGGTGGGAGGGAATAGATGGCCAGAAAATTTGGAACTCAAACTCTTGTGGCAATAAATGTTGAAAACTAAAAATAAAGTAAAATTTAAAAATCAAATTTAAAAAAAAAGAAAGAAAAGAGTAAGTTATTTCCACTTCCTTTGAGAAACAAGATCCTACCCTGATGTGAGAAGGAAGAGAGTAATGACAGGAAGGTCATAATTATGATTTTGGTCATTTTGATGATAAGCTGTCCAGGGATGTTTCAAAACTACTTCTTGAAATCCAAATGGCAGGTGAAGAAGGCAATTACGAGAAAAGTATTGGAAGTAGGTGGAGAAAAGATCACACAAAGATGATCGAAAGGAGACTTTTGATCAAATCCCTCACTTTATTGATGGGAAACTTGATGTCCATTGCAGTTGCCAGATTTGTCTAAGTTACATAGGTGAGAAATAGTGAGCAAGGGCTTAAATCAAAATTCTTCTGATTCAAGTTCTAGTATGCTCTTGACTGTTTTAGGATAGGACATTAAAAAGGCTTGACCAAAACAGTGAGAAGAAAGTAAAAAGATCAGATAAACTGGGAAGGTATGTCTGAATTTATCAAAATACTTTTCTAGATGATTTTTTTTTAAATTTGGGACTTAGAACTAGCATTCCAAAACTAAAATTTTATTGATTTTTCCAAGTGAAATTTTGCTTTAAGAACAATAAATTTTTAATAATGGTAACAATAACTAGTATTTAGCTAAAAATGTAATGTTTTTAAGTGCTTTCTATACCATGTCTTATGTAGTCTTCACCAAAACCCCTTGAAATAGGTTGAGTTAAAATTATAACATTCTATATAGTTTCTTTGCAGTATATTTAGGAATAAATTATTTTCTGACCTTAACTTTGGTAAGGTTTAATGATAAAATAAATCAAAATATTAATATTTCTATCTTGACAATCTTATATGAGTCAATTCATATCAGCAGATTCTCCAACCTACCCACCAACTCCTAGTGTAAAAGACTTAGCACATTTGCCACAAGGTACTTACACACTATATGGAGAGACCAGACATATCACTCAAAATTCCAATATGTCCCTCTGCACATCTTTTCCTGAAAGCAGTCACTTACAACAAAGAATAAAAAAGAGGAAAAAAAATACATTTTGTTAAAACTAACCAACTCATCAAAAAGTTCTGGCATTATGTATTATATTCCTCTATCTCTGTATCAACCAAGCTAGGAAGAGAAGAATGAGGAGGAATCTCATTCTCATTAGTATAATTTCATATCATTCAGTTTTGATTTGTTATTGTTTTTTTCCTCTACATTGTAGTCATTGTGTATATTGTTTTCCTGTTTCTGTTTATTTCTCTTTACATGAAACAGACACAAATTTATAAAATACTTATGTGAAAAGTAAAGTTCCCAGAAATCTTCCCAAACTTTTCTATACTTATTATATACATAGATTCTTAAATAAGTAAATATTTTGTTCTTATCCTAGTTGCATTCATTTCATTTGTGCAAAAGCTTTTCAGTTTCATGTAATGAAAATTATGTTATCTCATCTGATTGTCTCTTTTCAAAAACTATAACTATTAGTTGAGCACATGGAAAAGATTTTTTAAAATATTATATAGCGATATAAATAAATAGGTGCACATGCTTATCACCAGAAATATATTTCTTTTTTTTTTTTTGGTATTTTCTTTTTCTTCCCCACCCCCCTTCCACTTTTAAGGGAACTTAGTATTCCAAGAATCCAATTTTACTTTGATAAATGATCTGAGATATAAAATAAAATTATTTTTGATTTGCTTACATGATGAAAGAAAATAAAAAGGATACAGAATTATTGTTACCTGAACAAACCATAAAGACTAGAAATTTTCAATGATATTTGTGAGTCATGCATATCTCTGTTCCCAGAGGGCACCTTTTAGAGTTTTTCTCTTAATGTTGTCCACATAATTTTTGCCAGATCATCTTGGCAAAATTGTACATGTTCAATTTGTCCTTTGTTCCTCCCCTACTTTTGTTCCACCATCACCTCCCAGGAAAAAATAAGTTGAAGCAAACAGAAGAAAGGGTGATGATCACCATTGGAAGAATGTGGGCGTGGGAGTTGAGAAGAATCAAAATCTAGTTCCAGTTTCATTCCTCAGTGGAAATGGAAGTCTCAGATGGGTTTGATGAACCTCAGAGCAAACATTTCTAGGAAGAAACAGCAGCTGGGGGCTATGAGAAGAACATTCTGCAGTGACAATTCCATCACTTCATTTACTCATGGGATCTCCAACTAACAAGCAGGAAGGAGACATTTCCAACCCCCTCATTCTCTTCAATCACCTCTCCCTTTCCTCACTTTTTTCACCCAGGATGCAGCTTCCCTTTTGCTTCTGAACCACCAGCCTTGTCTCAAGCACACCCCAACAGCTGCAAAAGTTTTCAGTAACAGCACTAATCCCACTTTCCCTTCCATCTGCCTGCAGATGGTTTAAATTTGACCCCCTCAAAAAAAAATCCTACCATGAGGAAATTGCAGTGTTTGTTGATTTCACATAAAGAAAATGACAGGTTTGGGATTTTCTGAAGAACCCTCATAATTGTGGATTATGTTGAAGTTTTGTCACTCTCTGTGGACATGGAGGTTCTGACACTCTTTCGGTCTGAGTTGCTAATATTCCTTTCAGATTTATTCAAACTGTCAATCATAATCCCATATGAAGTACTCAGAAATGTCAGACTTAAATGCTGTAAGAATATACTGCTTTCAAAACTATTAATGCTGCTTTTTTTTTCTCTCAAAACATCTTTCAACTACAACAGGATGATACAAAGGCAGATTGTTTCTGTTTACTGTAGTGTCATCTGGATTTTCTTTATTAATTACATAATTCACATTTCTAGAGGACCTTTCATTTGAGAATTGTAAAGTACTTTAAAAAGATTATCTCAATTATCATTACACTTTAAAGAGATTATATCAGGGAGCTAATACAACCAAGTTAATGTAGAAATAAATAGAAGCTGGCTTCCGCGTTATTAGTACAGAGTTTGAATTTAAGTTAGTTCAACAACAATTTTTGTGTTGCCTCCAAGTATGATAGCAATACAAAGATGACATAATTCTTGACTTCAAGGAGTTAATATTCTAGAAAGAGAGAAGCAAAATAAGCATTCAGATAACATAATACAAACTATAGTGTGAAAATGTAGGAAACACCAAAGTGAATGCTAATAATCATTTAATTCAAATAAAAATATGAACCACTAAAATGCACATAAGAATCTCTGTAGGACATATATTGATTTAGAAAACCATATATTAATATCATCTATGTTATATTTGTGCAGGGAGCTAGAGGGTACAGTGGATAGAACATGGAGTTGGGAGTTAGAAAGACTCCTCTTCATGAGCTCAAATCTGGCTTCAGATGCTTATTAGATATGTGACCCTGGGCAAATCATTTACCTCTATTTGCCTCAATTTCCTTATCTGTAAAATGAACTGAAGAAGGAATGTCAAACTATTCTAGTACCTTTGCCAAGAAAACCATGAAGTGAATCATGAAGAGCTGGGCATGACTGAAAATCTACTGAACAACCACAAAAAATATCTCCATTCTTTCCTCCACTCACACAACCACCACTCTATTTCATACCCTTATCATTTCTTTTGTGAACACTTCACCATATTTTTCTTCCTATTCTAGGTTAGACAATTCTTCAGTCTATTTTACATGAAATTTCCAAGGTAATCTTAAGTTCTTGAGTTAAATCTTAAGTTAAGATTTTGAGCAAGAAGAAAGCTTAGATGGTTTAAACCAATTCAACTCTCAAACAAAATGTTTCATTGAATTATCATTTATCATGTTAAATATTTTCCAGTTAAATTGTAATCTTGTTCAGGTTTCACTCAGGATTTTTGTGGGCTGCTGCTAAGGTGTTCAGCACCTCTGATCTAATTGAGTTCTCATTTTAGACATGATAAAACTGAGTGCTAGAGAAGTGAGGTAATTACTCCAAGGTCTGCTTCATTTAAATACAATTCACACAGGAGTCAAGACCACTCTAGCGATGTCATTGGTCTTCTTTGAGAATGCAGGGTAAACAACAATAATTTAGACACAGTTTGGACTGCGTGATCTCTAAGAAGTCTTCCAATCCTAAGGTTCTTGGCAAGACATAGTCCCTGTCCTGAAAGAGCTCACAGACTCTTCAGAGAAATGAATTAATGCAAGATAAGTGTAGGCTCCAATGGTGCCCAGTGAAACTAAGCCTCCAGAACGTTTCTAGATGAACAGTTACATTTCCTTCACGCGTAACAAATCATTTGTGCATGTGCGTGGGTGTGTGTGTATGTGTGTGTCTGTATTTAAAGCTTAATATTAGAACACTCTTATAGCAGAGCATTCAAGGGATAGTTTAAGTGAAACTTTTAATGCTAATTTGTTTGATATGTACTATAAATGTCACATGGTTTCAATATCAGTTGGCATTTAAGAGTATGACTTAGTGGACAGAAGTCAACAAGCAGGGCAGTGGGGATGTGAGTAGGGAAAAAGCATTTATTAAAGACTTACTAATTGCCAGACATTGTGCACTTTACAAATATCATCTCACTTGATTTTCAACTCGATGACATAGGTGCTACTATCATCACCGTTTTATGTTGAAGAAAATAGGGCAAGCAGAGGTTACATGACTTGCCCAGGGTCACACAGCTAATAAGCATCTGAGAGTAGATTTGAACTCAGGTCTTTCGGACTGCAGGCCTAGTGCTATAACTTCTCTGTCCAGGAAAACCCAAGTTCAAATCCTCAAATCCTGACTTTGGCACTTATTAGTTGTATGACTGTGTACAAGATTCTTTGAGTCTCATGAACTTCTTTAAGACGATAACATGTTTGGGACTCATTGAAAAAGACATGGAACCATAGAATTTCCAGGTTATCTACTTAAATACTGCCAAATGAGTAAAGTAGATAATAAAACCTAAAAGACTTGTCCTTCTACCCTTCATTCTCTCCCTCTTTCTTTTTTTTTCAAGGACCCTGTATAAGATCCAAGATAGGACTAGACAATAGTAGCAGATAGCCAATAAATTTGTTGAAAAAATTGTCATAAAATAACTGGAAAAACAGTTTTATTTTGGAGAGGACAAAGGGATGTCAGTATCCTTATCCATTTATTTTTGGAGAATGTCCTATAGGACTGTATAATTATCTACTGTCTTTTTTAAGCACTAATTTAAAATGTAATGAAGAAAATACTCAGGCTTAACCACTTTCTTTTTTTATTTTTTTTATTTTTAAATAAATTTATTTATTTAACATTTTACATTCATTTTCACAAGATTTTGGGTTCCAAAATTTTCTCCCCATTTGTCCCCTCCCCCACCCCAATACACTGAGCATTCTAATTTCCCCTATCACCAATCTGCCC
>JAQQSK010017457.1:0-10115 GCA_028658325.1 Potorous gilbertii | reverse complement strand
CAAGAGAAATATGAAAAGCTAAATGGGAAAGGTAAACCATAAGGAACACAATAAATTTGAACTCTTCACATTCCTGCATGGTAAGATGATGCTTGTAACTCATGACACTTTTCTCAGTATTAGGGTAGTCATATCTGTGTGCATACGTATACCTGTGTGCATGTTTATGAATAATATGTGTGTGTATATATGTGTAGGTTTATGAATAATATGTATATAGGTATGTGTGTATGTACATGTGTGCATATATATGTATGTATGTTTGTATATATAGACAGAGGGTACAGGCTGAACTGAATATGAAGAGAGGATGCCTAAAAAATAAAATTAAGTGTTGAGAGTACTAGGAAAAGTACTGGGAGAAGAGAATGAGAGAGGTAGAATATAGTAAATCATCTCACATAAAAGAGGCAATAAAAAACTTTTACAATAGAGAGGAAGAAGGGGGAGGTGAGAAGGAACAAGTGAAACTTGTTGTCATCAGATTTAGCCTAAGGAGGAAATAACACATCCTCAATTGGGTATGGAAATCTATCTTACCTTACAGGAAGTAAAGGAGAAAGGGGTCAGGAGAGAGAGGATAACAGAAGGGAAGGCAGATTGGGGGAAGGCATAATCAGAAGCAATCACTATTGTGGGGCAGATGCATCATGGCAGAGAAGGGAATAAATAGAGAGCAGGAGAGGATAGAGGAAAATGTGGTCAGTCTTTTTCAAAATAACTATTATAGAAGTCTTTTGCATGACTATACATGTATGGCCTATATCAAATTGCTTTCTTTCTCAATGAGAGTGGGTGGGAAGGGAGGAAGGGAGAGAATATGGAACTCAAAGATTTATAAATGAATGTTAAAATTTGATTTGGGAAATAAGAGGTATAGGCAATGGAGCATAGAAAACTCTCTTGCCCTACAGGAAAATAGAGGGGAGGGGGAGGGGAAGAGGGGGTGGTGATAAAAGGGAGGGAAGACTGGGAAAAGGGGTGGATAGGGTGCATGCTATCCCTGGGGTATGGGGTAGGGAGAGATGAGGGCAAATTTGGAATTCAAAATCTTGTGGAAGTGAATGTTGAAAACTAAAATTAATGAATTATGCATAAAAAAAAGAAAAAGTTAAAAAGCAGAGTTACAATTATCTTACAAAAGTTAAAAATAAGCAATAATGTTAAGGGAGAAAGTACATTGTTCTACACATCACCATAAATAATGAAAAGTAATAATATTAAATATAGGGTGAACATATTTTAATAATAAAAGCTACACCAATTGTTAAAAAATATTGATAGTGATATATTAAGGAGGACATGTAAATATTTCTCTGTCAAGAATAGTTAAATAAAAGAGGAAGTAAAAATAAAAGTGAAGGAAATTTGAGTGATTAAATTCCAGGAATGAGTAGATTTCTTTAACCTGTGAGGCAACTGCATGACCATAGCACATTAAATTAGAGACTTGCTGTCAGGTAGACGCTAGTTCAAATCCTCCCTCAAAGTTTTTTTTAATATTTTTTCAAGTCTTTTTACCTGACAGCCTCAGTTTCTTCATCTGCAAAATGGGGTTAACACTAGCACTAATTTCATTGATTTGCTGTCAGGTTCAAGAAGTGCATTAATGTGAAGAGGGTTTTATAAAATTGAAAGTGATACACACATACATGTGCACATATCCATATATATATATATATATATGCACATACACATATATAAACACATATATACATGTGTGTATAATTATCATGGTAACTTCTGAATGAAAATGTTCAAAAATAGACATTTCCCCCAACATTCCTTGATATCTTTAGACAAATTATCCATTTGCCCCGGCAAAACAAGCCAGTGCAAAATGTCATAAAAACAAACATACATTTTCTATGTAATAATGAAAACTAAAAAAAAACATTATAAAGATGCAGATCTAAAGGTATTAAGGGACAATTTGCTATTGCTTTTGGCCGTGATCTCTCTTTGGCAAGTAAGTGCAATGCTTGCTGATTATGTTACTTTCTGGGTTCCTTTGGTCTCCATGCTTTAGTAATCAATTGACATTGTTTTATTTTCTGGAAGAAATTATTTTAGTTCATGTTAACATCACTTTTGTTGTCATTTCCCATTTTTTCCCAGAATTTTCCAATGCCTGATTTCAATAATTTGGTGTTAAATCATCTTAATAGAATGTCATATTCCTTTCTTATTCATATTCTTCTTTAGCATACATTCTTCGTTTTTTTAATTCATTCAAATGTAACAAACGCCATTTCGTTATGATATTATTTGGTATTTGTCATTTTTACTGCCTACTATTTCGGTATAGACAAAAAAAAATATCCTCTCACTTTCTTTTTTGATGTAATTCAGAACTGTTAAAAACTGTTTCAGGTTTCCTTCATCTACTCTTTATTTCAATAAACTATCCTAGCTCTAATTTCTGATGAGGAATTCATGAGAGCCTCCAATTCTATTAAAGGTCTATTTTTTTTTTACTTTGCTGTGCTAAGTTTTGCAGGACAGAATGTTCTTTCTTATACACTTATGTTTGCCTTCTTCTTTTTGTCTTTTCATGTTTTCCTTCTTCATATCTACTATACTTTGTATAGTTATTACTACTGGTATTTGACTATCTCTACCTGAAGTATTTATTTCTAGGATAATCTATTTAAATAAAGGAAATTTCCTACAAGTTATATTTTTTAATCTTTTAACTTCATCATGTCTTGCCTCATTAGATTCTTCAGTTCTTTTTTCTCTCCTATTTGTCTGTGGATACCTTTGGTAAGGTATTCTAGGATTTTTTTCTAATCTATTTTCATGTATACCTGAGGCTTTATCTATTTACCCACAAGTTTTCAAGACTCTTAATGAAACTTTTATTTTTGATATATGATTTGCTTCCTTTCATTCTTAAACCATGCATATGAAATATATTGAGTGTAAAAGTATGTTTTGATGACAGGTCTTCTTGAATGCACAATTGCTTTAATGTAAAATCATTTAATGAAATATCTAAGGGGGAAAAAGTAGCAAAAGCACATTCTCATACACTCGATAAACCTGGGTCTCACTATGCCATATATTCTCACAGACACACAATAAGTGGGCAATAAACAAGTATAGGAACCACATGTGAGGCTATAGCAGGGGAAAGCATATACTACTGAAACTTATCTAGAGAACTGCTGATGTTTTACGGTGTTACTATTAAATTGCTCTCCCACTGTTGTTTTTCCTTCATTTAAAAGAGGACCAATGATATCACCATATGATTTCTTGATTTGCCTGTGAATTGGATTTAAGTGAGGCAGATTTACACAGTTATCTCTCTCATTTTCTCTCTCTGAGTCACAGAAGTCCAGTAACAAGACAAAAGCTAGGACAACTGGTGATAGCCTGAGATGAAGTGGATGACTGATACCTAGCCAAACTCTAAGTACAACACAATGCTGCTTCAGTTTTCTTCATGGCTGTTGGAATGAATTGTTCTCTTCTGTGCATTGGGGTGGGGTCAGGAGGCTTGTGGGGAAGTCTTCACATGCCTAGAATAGATAATCCCCAGCTCATCAATGGACTCGAGATAGGTTATTCTCAAGCTGGGTTAGCCTGTCTACCATGATGATTTTCCCAGAGTGTGACCACTGAGTATGCTACAGCTCTTTCAAGCCACAGAAGAGAATTGGGTGAAACATGGACACCAAATGTGAATGAACAGTCCTGAAAATGATTCTGTAATATCTCACACCAGAGGTTCTAGTCCTCTCTGAACACACCATACACTGTCCTCTCCAGTCATGTTGCTAATGGATACTACTGTTCCTATACTAGGATATCCCATTAGGATTACACCTAACCATTCCATTGTAAATTTTCTCCTACTGGGCAACATGATACCTCTGTTTTGAATTCTATTTCTCTTCCCGTGACTTCAGTCCTTACATGAAATGGAAACATTATGCCCAGTGCTGTCAAACTCAAATAGAAGAGGGGGCCACTAATGCATACATAAGGATCCTTCAGGAAATGTACTGACTTAGGTTTAAAATGTACTTCTAACTATGCTTTATTTTATTTTAATTTACTTTATTAAATAATTCTCAACTACAATTTAACCTTATTCTCATTGCACTTGGGAGTGCTTGAGACTGGCCAGCACTGAAATCTCTCCAGTATACTCTGTAAGAAGAAGAATTGGCATTTCTACCTGTCCTTTCGATTAGAGCTCAAAGCTTATGTTTTCAGATTTTTGTTTGCTTGTTTGTTTATTTTTCAAAGAAAGCAACCCTTTTATAGACCAAATTACTGAGCAGGAGAAAAGAAGTTTTAGTCTATACAATAATTTTAAGAATTCCTTGCACCTTACATTTAACCTCCTTGATGATCACATGGCTGTAAAAGACATTTGAATATAAGGTAGAGAGCTTTGCTACAGACTTTCTATAAACTGTGTGGGTCTGAGATACTGTGGGTTACTCTACACGTCAAATTTCTCTAAGTGGCTCATGAAAATAAATATGCATTTGAAAACATAATGAAGAATGCTGGGTGAGGCTGCTGTCTTATACCTCAACATCTTGTTCAAAATTCATGCATTTATCATACTATGTGGTTGACAACAGGCATACCAGAACTCAGGCATCCCTAAGTCAATATTTTGCAGGTTGAGAAACCACACAACCAGGATTGCATCAGTAGGGGAAGCATCAGTAAAAGCTTATAGTAATAAGAGGAGCTGTCCTATGAGGGGCTAAGAAAATCTTTAAAGAGAGGTTCAATGTGGGACAGGAACGTCTTAACAGACAAGCTCAATAGGGTTTTTTCTTTGTTCATTTGTTTTACTTATTCTTTTGATCCTAGCTAAGTTCTATATAGTCAAGTGGCTACTGTATATCATTTTCCGTAAGGCTGTGAATATGTTTTTTTTGTTCTTCTTGTTATTTTTCATGTATTATAATCAGGCTACAATACAATTTCATTTTTTCAAAATTGGGGGAATTCCTTCTTGGGCTGTAGATTAGACTGATTATAACTTTAAAGGAAAAAGAAAATTCTTTTGAACAAGCATGCTTCCACTTTTCTGGCCTCCTTTCTCATGAAATTATTAGGGCATCATTTTGCCTAAGTCATTGTTTAAAAATAAACAACCCGGTTAAGACTGAAGTAAGCTTTAAGCTAATCTCTAGATAGCAAGCATATACATAGTGTAATCCATAGGCTTAAATTTATACAACCCCTCACATACAATTAAAATTAAAATTAAAAAAAAAATTCTTCATACTGCTCTGAGGTTTCTGAAGTGCCTATGCATGTATCAGAATCACCAAGGCATTATTTATCAGTTAAAATCCTTCAGTACGAAATGGATCGAATTTAAGGCAAATTGTTATGAAAACGCATTAAGGTAAGGTTGCGACTTTGACTCTATTTCTTTGAATCATCCCCATGTAAATGACAATTACATTTCTTATACTCTGAGATTCCGGTATTAAAAAAGAAAAAAACAAAAACAAAAAAAGGAAACAATGAGTTCTCATTGCTTTAGGCCTGTTTCTGTGTTAACTAAGAAAGTAGAGCTCTGTATCTCTAAGGTTTTGAATGACAGTAGCCAGCTTTCTACTGTGTGTGGCATTGCTTGAAAGAAAACACAGCTGGGGTAGATCTAAATCCACCACTGAATTGCTTAGATGTGGAAACATTGAAATGCAGCACAGAGTCATCTCCATTTATGAAAACATTGGGAGTTCTCTAGCTGTAAAGTGTCTCTGGGTAGTTCTCTGAACAACTACAAAAACTGCTTGTTCCAAGGAAGGATTTTGTGCATGGAACAGCAAGTTAGTTACTATATACACATTTTGGTTATCTTTAAATTTTATGCTAAGTATTAGTAGCGTTCTTTAAAATCAACTCCTAGAACTGTATCTAGTAACCTATTATAAGAGTATAGCTTTAACAATAAAAAGAAAAAAAAATCACTTTCATAAAAATAGAGGAAGAAGAAAAACAAAATTGATGGAAGAAGTTAGTCTGGAAATTTTTTGCTTGTTTATTTTAACTTATTTTTATTGCTGATAAACTGAAAACTCTATGTTTAGATTCTAATGTCAAGAATCAAATTTCTATTTCTAGAACACTTTTCTCAGAAGTTCCAAAAGTGCTACTCAATAATAGCAATTTAAATAAGTTGTACAGAGTGTTCAACAACTTAGGCAATAAATAACTTCATAGAAATAAAGTTTAAAATACAGAAAAATACTTTCATTTATGTAATTGTATGTGTCTGATAAAATTTACCCACTGAGTCAATATATATATATATACTCATGCTAGTTACTAATGTTAGTATAGAGGAGATTGAATTATTTTTTCACTATAACATACACACATTCACACACACACAGACACACACACTTTTGATTTTGGTACTGTAAGGTAATATTTATGACCAATAGTAGTCATGGAATCAAAGTATATTAGGAAAAGATACAGGGAAAGTTATTTTCACAAAACTGCTAAACTCAACTTCTCATTTCAAGTTCAATAAGAAATTAACCAGTTATTTGAAAAGAAGATTTATATTTTGGATGTTATTATATTATTTTTCTGTCTTCGTTATTTTTCACATTTTTGGTTGTCAGATTTTCTTTTCCAATATGCCTTTCCCTTTCCACGGCACTAAATTTTACCCATTAAAAATAATTACTCAGCCCATCACCGAGATCCCATAATTTCCTCTTAGATGCCATTATTTCATGCTTTTCACAATGTTGCTTTCTAAGAAGAAAAAGATTACTCATCTTTACCCTTTGTATATCATTGGTGTTTCCCCAAAGCGCTAGACATATGACCCAAAATTTTCAATTGTAATAAAACTCATGAGGAGAAGTTAGACTTATTTTATTTGACGGTTTTGATTTTTGGATTCTTTCCTTTGTAAAGGTATTATTTAAAAGCCTTGCTGTATGCTTTCAACTTTTCTGAAGGGCCTCAATATGAGGGCTTTCACCTTTGAGCCTATAGCAAACCATTACTCAATGTGTCAGGGATATGTATCTTAACCTGCTCCCTAAGGACTTAACCTACTTCCAAAGGACTACCTTTGCGGATTATCTCTCAGCTGTCTCTAGTGTTTACAACTCACTAGATGAACAATTGCTTATTTATTTGAACTAAAGGATATTGGTGCTGATTTTTTTAAGGCTCTAGATCTCATGCTTTAAACTGAAAGAAAGGCTGATACTTCATTTGATTTCTAGGTACAATTTTCTCTTTCTTTACTATTGTAAGACTTTATGAAAGGATCATTCTAAAGCAATTTTTAGTCGTCTAAGTAATGAAGTCATTATTGAAGGCTTTTAAATACATTTTTTGTGGTCTCGACTAGTTTCAGATACTTTCCATATAGTGATGTAATGCTAACGAGCTAAAGATCTTCCCCATCCATTGACTGGCCTGCCCATTAAGGGAAGCTTGATCAGGGGAGGCCCATACCTTTTGTTGATTTTCTAATGAGGCACTAATTCTCAAGGGTTGTGATACCCTCTGACTCTGAAAAGTGTATAAAGATTCGGAGATGAGGTCTTACTTTAGAATTTACTCATTGGAAGTGTTTATTTAACCAGATGAAACTCTGGGCAGCCACTAAGGAGTCCCTAGCTTTGAAAACTCAGATGTTGATACTTCTCTCTCTAGTAACTATGCATGTATAATCAAAAAGTTGGATTTGTCTTTTGATCTGTGATGAATGTATTGTTTATAGTCAGGCAATTGGAAGCCCTGTCAATCGGTTGATCTTTGTTTCTCTGTTTGCACTTCCACTGAAGTTCAGGGTGCTGACTTCTTCTCCTGAACTTAGTGAATGATATATGTGCTTGATTAAAGTGATTGTTGACCCCTCAAAAGTTGCCTTTCCTTTTAGAAAAGCATATCAAAGGACCTGAGATAGAAGGCCATCCTGGATGCATCATGGTAATGGTTTTTACAATTGATAAAGTCAATGATTTGGTAGGTAAATCCCAGGGTAAGGAGTCTTAATATTTTTGCCTGTGTCATAGACTCATATAGTTGCCTAGTAAAACCTCTTGATTCCTCATAATATTTTTAAATACTTAAAGTATACATAGAATTTAAAGGTAAGTCAGAAATACAGAAATACAGTTACCAAAATATATTTAAAAGTTCTTGGATCGCATAAGAAACCTTCTCCCAGGAACTTATGGAACATTGGAATTAAGAGAGTTGGGGCGAGCTAATTAACTTCTCTCAGGTTAACCTCTCAGCTTCCTCATAAGTAAAATGAGCATAGTAAGAGCACCCACATCACACAGTTGTTGTGAGGATTCGAGACATAGAATTTGTAAAGTGATTTGCATACCTTAAAGAACTAGATGCTATCACAATTTTTATTATGTAACTTTAAAAATATATGTAGGAACAATTCTGTACCTTTCAGCCTTAAAGTGGTCCATGTAGGGGGAAAATAATACCTTAAAAGGGAAGGACCTTACACCAAAAAAACAAGTGTTAGTTGCTCTTAATGCGTAAGAAGAACAGTTGAAACAAGAAGTTTACAGAGCTTTGTGACCAACACTTTCTATTTTGTTTTCTTGAAGAAATTATTCATTGTATACAAATAGAAGATTTCTGCATAACTATAATAATTGACCTGTATGATAAGTATATGGCTATGCCTTGAGTTTTGATTAAGCCTAAGTTTAACTCAAATTAGGTTTAACTATAATACAATATAATTACTTATATCCCCTCTTAGACATTAGCCATATGCCTTCTGTAACAACGTCCCCTAGCCCCATGGATTTTTTTTTTGAGATAATTGAGCATTTTTATTTCTTTGTTTCACAAATAAACTGGCTAAAACAGTTGTTTCCTGTGGGCTAATCAAACAGACCAAATCCCATATCTTCATCAGACTCCTCCAACTCTTCCTTGGCTTTCACCTTGGCCAGAGTGACAGCAGCCAGTTTGCGGCCAATGCAAATGCCGAAGAGTGGGCCAGGAAGGCCTTCACCTTTTCAGCAAGTGGGAAGGTGTACTCTGTCTTCACAGCTACAGCCAAGACTTGCTTGTACCCACTGATGATTGAGTGGCATACTGATGCTCGGTAGTCAATCTGTAGACAGATGCTGGCAACTTTATGGACACTCTCTAAGAACTTAAAGTCCAAAGTCTCCTCCATAATGTCCAGCACTTCAGGATTGTAGATGCTGCCGTTGTCAAACACCTGCTGAATGATCAACCCAAAGGAGAGAAAAATGTTCTGTATGTTCCTCAAGGTGGTCTCACTGGCACTACTTTGTCTACAATCTTAATCAGATGCACATCACTCAAGGTTTCAATGATGCCCCTGGAAATCTTGGTGGTGATACCCAGAGCCTGAAAGAAGGAAGTTTTCTCTTGACCCAAATCAGGGTTCTCGGAGGGCACAGTGACATCACATGGAACAATGTCACCAGCATGGGCAGTAGCTGGCACCTTATTGGGCAGAAGCATATCCCTAATCTCAGTCAGATCTTCCTTGGTGAACAGAAAGCCCACATTCCCCCGAATATGAGGCAGCAGTTTCACCAGGGCAGGGTTGTTTTCCAGATGACCATGAATGACTTTGCGCATCATGGTGTTCTTTTCCATCAATATGATGGCCTTACCATGATGGGTTATCTGGCTCTGTTGCATCTGCTGTGGAACACACATTGTCTGCTCTCAAAATGAAGCATTTTGCAAAATCATCCAAAAGTTGGATGATCTTGAGGAAGTAATTTGATTTCCAGGTACCCTGGTCTTCCGTGAGCATCTTGGTTGTGCTTCAGAGATTGCCACACGGGGTTTAAAAAGAGGTCTCTCACACAGGAACACATGGGGAGAGCCCTCATGGATTTTTTTTCAATATAAATTTATTTATGTAACTTTTTACATTCATTTTCAAAAAATTTTGTATTCCAAATTTTCTCCCCATTTGTCCCCTCCCCCCAGCCCAAAACACAGAGCATTCTAATTTCCCCTATCACCAATCTGCCCTCTCTTCTACCATCCCTCCCTTCTCTTGTCCCCATATTCTCTTTTGTCCTGTAGGGCCAGATAACTTTCTATTCCCCATTACCTGTATTTCTTATTTC
>JAQQSK010017456.1:0-10115 GCA_028658325.1 Potorous gilbertii | reverse complement strand
GGGAAGGGAAGAGAGGGAAGGGGAGGAGAGGAGAGGAGCTGCTATTCACTCACAGGTTGTGCTTGTCCTTCCTTCTTGAAGAGGACCATGACATCAATGATGACATGACTTCCAGCTGACTTTGATTTGAGTGAGGGAGGGATATGCAAGGTCACCAGCCTCACTTTCTTCTCCAAAGTCATCTGGGTTCAATGGCCTGATATTCATGAGGACCACATAAGCCTGTACTGCTCTGTAATAACAACACATTTTTAGTCATATCTTAAAGCAATGACTCACCTGATAATGCCAATAATCTATCCAGGAGGTCATATGCCTGTGAGATATGGAGTCAAAAATATCTAAAGCACTGTGAACAAGTTTTATCCAGAAGGCAATAGAGAAGCACAAGTTGACTGGGACCAAGTTGCAATGTGTAATACATAAGGAACTTGAAAGATGGGCTGGTCATATAGAAAGAGCAAAGGATAAAAAATAAAGAGTTTGAGTTTTCCATTGCATATGGTGTTCCCTGTTACTTCTGGGATGAAATAAAAAATCTATTTGACTTTTAAAGCCTTTCATAACCTGATCCCTTCTAACCTTTACAGTCTTACCTTACTCTTTTCCCACAGTTTGATGCATACTTACTCTTCCTTATACATAACACTCTATCTTCAGACTATTCATTTTCACTATCTGTTTCACATGTTTGGATTTCTGTACATCCTCAAAATGCTTTCTGATTCTGGTTTCTTGCTTCCCTAGATTACTTCAAGCTTCAAGAAACCTTTCCTGGTTTCCTCTGAGATTATTTCTGATATACCTAGTACATATCTTGTTTCTACATAGTTACATCCTGCATTAAAATGGGGAGTTCCTTGAGAGCAGCGACTTTTTGTTCCTTCTTCATATCCCCAGAGCTTAGCACAAAATGGTTGTTTAATAAATGCTTTTTGACATGCCCTCTTTTCATTGATCATATGTCCTAATAAAATAATGAAAGCCAATGAAGGAGTGATTGTACCTAGAATTACTTTTGATGTTCAGAGGCATGCTGCAAAAGGGACATCAATCATCAAGGAAAATGGACAGGTCATAGTTTCTCTTCTCACCATACCTAGTTGATTAGGCTATTACTAAGAAGCTACACATGTGTTTTATAATCAGTGAGAAGAGAAGATGATGATTCCCATTATTAAATGGGTCAATAATTCAAACATTTGGTTCCCAGTGGCTAGCATGCTTTCACTCCAACATTCCTTGAACTCTGGAAGATACATGTATGTAACTCCCCATAAACATTTTTCAGTTCTATGCCTGATTCTGGGAAAAGTCATGACCTAAGCATGGGTAACATGAGGAGAGAGAAGAAAAATGCTACTGCTACTCTATATTTGTGAATATATTAAGGATAATAAATTGAACCTATTTAGCCACATATGGAATAAAAACAATATGGAAGAAATTGGTCTACTATTTTGGACAAATTGCATAATGTTAACAGATAAAAGACAGAATACATATGTTCAACATATATTTTTTTTCTCTTCTCCGTCAAAAAAAGATTGATGTGCATATGGAAAGGGCCAGAACAGATGAAAAGAAGTAAGGACAAGTGGGGAATATCACTTCCATACCTCAAACTATACGATGAAACAGCTGCCATCAAACCATATGGCATTGGTTGAAGAATAGATAAATCAATGAAAAAGATTCCACCAAGGAAAATAAAACCACAACAGCAATGGAACTCAATAATCGAGTGTTAGATTAAAGTGGGAAACATAAATTAACTAGGAGAAAAGCTCTTTATTTGGTAAAAATACTGGGAAAACTAGAAAGCAGTCTGACATAAACTGTGCTTAGATGAATACCTTATCACATAATCCACAATATATTTTAAAAGGGTACACTGCTTAAAAAAATAGAAGCAGAACAGATCATGTGTTTCTCACAACTGTAAGATAAGTATTATTTTTAACAAAATAAGAAATAGAGGAAATTCTAAAAGATAAAATAGATAACTTTGATTAGATATAACTACATAAACAAAATTGATGCTCCTTGGATTAGAAGGGTAGTGGCCAAATTGGAGGAAAACATCTTTATATCAAATTTCTTTGATAAGGATTTAGTATCTATCTTATGTAAATAATATACATATATATGTGTGTGTGTGTACATATATATATATATATAGGGGTGTGTGGTGTGTGTGTGTGTGTGTGTGTGTGTGTGTGTGTGTGTGTGTATAATAGCCATCCCACACTATTTAGTCAAAGGGGATTTTTTAAAATAGATCTCAAAAGTACTAAAGAGCATCCACAAACACATTAAAGATGTTCTAAATCACTAATGATAAAATAAATGTGAATGAAAACAGCCCTCACACTCTGAAAATTCACAAAAATGACAAAAAATGGCAACAGTCATTGTAGAAGGGGTTGGGAAAAGAAAAGCACACTAGTAAATTATTGGTGAAACTTTTTGGAAAGAAATTTGGAATTATCTGAATAAAGTGACTAAAATGCCCATAAGCTCTTGAACTAAAGATTTCATAACTGATCTTAGACCCCAAAGGAGTCATCGATAACAACAACAAAAAACCTCATATACTCCAAGTTATTTATAGCGCCATTTTTGTGATAGCCAAGAATTTGAAAAAAGGTAGATGTCTATCAATTTGAGAATGACTGATCAAATTGTGATATGTGAATGGAATAAAATACTACTGGGCTGTTAGAATGGTATGTATGATGGAGAGCAGCATGGAATGATCTATGTTGACTGATGCAGAGTGAAGAAAGCAGAACCATGAAAATACTACATACTCATTAACTACAACAATGTAAATGAAAACAACAACTACATACCTAAAAAATCAAAAGTAAATGTGGGAAAATTTTAAAGATCAAGTAGGAGTTAAAAATGAACAAATATGACACCCTCAACTTGATCCTTTGTAGAAACAGGAGGTCACAGGTGTTACATATTATTTTCAGGCTTTTTCAATGTATTGATTAGCTGTGCTGATATTTTTCCTCTCCAAAAAATACATATGAGATTACTCTCTGAAAGAGTGGGACAGATACTTTTAATAATGATAGTAATGTAAGAAGTAAATACCAAAATAGACATTTTTTAAAAAGAAATGGCTAGAACAAGTATTGCTAAGAAGTGGTTAATGTTCAACTGAGGGGAGGCAGTAGTAAGAAGGCATCTAGCTATTTCAAGTGATGCAAAGTCTACAGACAAATTATAACCAAAAGTAGTGAAAGAACTTGGAGAAGCATTAATAAAGCCAGAAAGTAACCTTTAATAAATCATGGAACAAAAGGGGTCCATAAGTTTCAAAAGGAGCAAATATCACAATAACTTTTATGAAGGAGGAAAAGTAATATTCTGGAAACTGCTGACTGATAAACTTAATTAACATTGAGTTCCAGAAAAATTTTCAAAAAGATTATTAAGCAGGTTGTTTACTTAAAAAATAAAGCAATAATCACTGATGGATAGAATGTGTTCACTTAGAATAACTAGGCTAACTTGTCATTTTTTTTAGTAGCACTCCTGGAGTAGTATATCTAGCTGGAGATCTAATATCATATGTAGTATTTTTTCTTATATTCAACAAAAGTCATTCAAATATGAACCAAAAATTTAAAACTCCATATATAAAACTGTAAACTGCATTACTGAAATTTGGATTTTTTAATATTGTCTTTTTCTGTTCATTTTTCAATGGTTTGTACATTTACTTTTGAGAAATAACTGCTCATAAGATTTTAGTCCTATACCTTTGTGCTTAAAGCTTTTGGATGGCAGACTTCTATCATAGATATTTAAAGCAAACATCTGACCCAATGTCTTTCCATTTAATTCTGGATAAAGTTCTTTCCCTTGCACAAAGAAAAAAATCAATTTTTATGTAAAGCAGTTCGTTATTGTCTGCTCCAACTGATTCTTACTAAGGATAGTTTGAGAATACATAACTACTGAGGTTTCTTCCATTAAAACAACATATATATATATATATGTATATATATATATATATATATATACATATATACATATATATGCATATGTGTATCTACATAAACAATATGTATACATATATACAAATACAAATATATATTACATATATACACATGTATATGTGTATGTAAATATATTATGTTTGGATTTATATCATATTATTGTCTTTGATTTCTGTACATGCTTGATGCTTTTATTATTTCACATAAGTTTTTTCAGAGTTATGACCTATGTGCCTATGTGTACATAGTTATTCTGATTCAGCTTTCTTCATTCTGCATCAATTCACATAAATCTTCCCGTATTCCCAAATTTTGGCTACACAGTCTTTTTCTAGTTTTTGCTGTACAAAATACAACTGCTATGAATATTTTTGTAGGGATGTGCATTATTTTTCCTTTCAATAATTGCCTTAGGGAATACACTTATTAAGGGAATCACTGGGCCAAAGATTATGAAGAGTTTTGGAACTGTTATTGTATATTGGCATATTGTTTCCAAAAATAATTATATCAATTCATAGCTATAGAAGATGTGGAATAGTGTACTAGACTTTGCACTTTCTCATTAATATAAAATTGTATCATTTTCAACTATCTTGGATAGATTAATGGTTATAATTTGGTAGCTGTTTTAAAAATTCAATTTCTCTAATTATTAGTGATTTTAAAATAAGGTTTCAGAGGGTTATTGGATTTCACATTTCTCTTTTTGAAAACTAACTTTTCATATTCTTTGATCCATTAGGAATCACTCTTAGAAACATGTCAATTCTTTAGAAATTTTAATTCTTTTAGCCTTTTTATCCTAATTATTAGTAGCAAAGAATTTCCTCCAATCTGTTTCTTTCCTTTTATTTATTCTGACTGTATAACATTTTGCTGTGCAAGATACATTTTTTAACATAATCAAAATAATTTCCTTTTGCACTCTAAATTTCTTCTACTTGTTAAATAAAGAAAAATGTTTCCAAAATTATTTTAAAAAATAAGGTTAAAGGTAGGGATTATGCCTGTGATTTCATTGCTATAAGGAGTACTCAAGTGAAGAAGCTCCCTTCACCAGTTCAAATTAGGACTTTCTCTGCAACTTATGGTTATAGAGAGTTTCCTAGAATACTGAAAGGGTTCAGGAGGAGAAAGTGAAGCTGGTGACCTTGGACAACCCTCCTTTACTCAAAACAAAGTCAGGTGCAAGTCAGGTCATATCATGTCATGGTTCTCTTTGAAAACAAAGGATGAACACAATCTGTGAGTAGACAAAGTTGCCTAAATGTGAACCTAGCTAGCTGAGTAACTCCTTCCCTCCCCTCCCCTCCTCAATCCTCCCCTCCTTTTCCCTTCCCTTTCCCTTCTCTTTCCCTTTTCTTTCCCTTCCCTTCTATCTTGTCTTCCTAAAACCTTGGACCCTGTGCACTCTGAAGCCCTTCCCAACCTTCACTCAATGATTGGTTTTGGACCCTCCTGGCTTAGAGTAAATGTCAGTAGTAACAGTTTCTCTTCCAAACAACAACCCTGAGGCTCCTCCCAAAGCGATTTATCTATTTTTTTTCTATTAAAGAGGACATCCCCGACTACCTCTTAAAGGGACATATTCACTGAATGGGCATTACGTCACTTTAAGTGAGCATCTGAAAAGGCCTTAGCCTAAAAAGCCAAGGTCTCCCATTGCATCCTGGGCCATCTCCAGGCCCTCTGATGAATGGTCACTTGATTCAGATGGCTCAGGAGAAGAAGTGAGACTGGCGACCTTTCACAGCCTTCCCTCACTCAAAGCAAAGTCAAATGCAAATCATGTCCTCATTTCTCTGATGTCATGGTCCTCTTCAAAAAATGAAGGACAAAAGTATAAGAATACTGAGAGGTTAAGCCACTTGACCGAGGTAGCATAGCTAGTATGTGTCAGTACATAGCACTTGATTCTAAACTATTTTAGGCTTCAAGGTCCACTATTCCATGCTATCCCAAAAATATGAATCACATATATCACTCTATTTTCTTGTAATTTTTCATGAATGTTTTCATATTTAGATGATTGGTCCAAGTGGAGTATATTAGACTCAAATTATAATATACAATGTGCATTTAACCTAATTTTTCATCATACTGCTGAATAATTTCCCAAAGCACCTTTTACCGAATAGTGATTTCCATAGGTACTGTTTTGTGACCTTGGCTTTCTCAAATATTAGTCTATCCTATGCTCTGTACACTGATTCCTTGACTTATGGTGTGGTGATTCAAGTTCCTTTAAAATGTCAGCAGTGGAATACAACCTTAGGCTGTTTCTATCAAGTTTAAAAAGCTTTGAGAGTAGTTCCAGTTAGGGAAGCTGGGGGCTACAGAGAATAAAGTGCTCAAGGTAGGAAGACCTGAGTTTAAATCCAGCCTCAGACACTTACTAGTTGAGTGACCCTAGCAAATCACTTAATCCTTTTTGCCTCAATTTCCTCATCTGTTAAATGAAATGGAGAAGGTAAATGGCAAAACACTAGACTGGAAATGACTGAGCAATAACAACAAAGTCAATAGTAAAAATGAATTTTAGTTCAGAGGAAACTGGCCTAGATGGTCTTGAACAACAAAGATCCTACTTTAATAGAGGTGGTGATTATTGGAGTTGAATTGTAGTATGAAATACATTGAACATGTGTGCTAGACCAAAGGTCACTTGGGAAACAGATCAGTAACATCCTGCCCATGGGAAACTCACTATCCTGCAAGATTACATCAGTTTTGTTACTCAGGCTTCATCAGTAACCTCTGACCTGGGTTTGGACAGTTGGCCAATTAAAGAGCTCCACCCAAAGCCTCCATTTAAGGAAGGCTCCCGGGCTACCTACCTCTTTATTTCCTACCCTGCCACTTGCTTTTCACTTCTACAATATGCCCCTGAGGCAGAGTTCCTGCTTTCTCTCTATGTGTGGTCTTTCCCCACTAGGTAAAGAGTTCTTTGAGGCAGGAGCTGTCTTTTTGTATTTGTATCCTGTGCATTTAGAGTAATGTCTGGCATAGAGTAGGTGCTTAATAAATGTTTATTGACGAAGTAAAGAAGACATTCAACTATCTTGGCTCTTCCTCAAGGCTTAATGTTTGTCTCACTAGCCAGGCCCTGCAGCAATAAACCAGTCTCCTTTCTCTCATGCCTGTCCCCTAAATAGGAGTAGAACAGGAAAGGCATTTAAGAGTCACTCCAGGAAAGAGGTGCAATTCTAGAGAGCTCCAAATAGGTAGAACTCCAAATGCTTTGTCAGTGGTCCACCTCTGCAATGAATTGCTTGAGTCCTAACTTGAACCCAGATCAGGAAAAAGCATCATTAATTCTATCTTCCCCAAACCAGCCTCCACACCCCCTCCCTAGCTTAGCAAATATAATTGAGGCATAATGGTTGTCTGATAAATGAAAAATCATCTTCTGGTAAGTGGAACAAAAGGAAAGAAGAAATATCATGGCCACCCTATGTCACTTACAGCTGTCAAGGAAGATAATCCCAGATGTCAGTAGAAAATTTGCCTTTTCTTCAAGATGACCAATTTTGTTGTCTTGTAAGAGAGACTGAGTTGATTTCACCATCTATTTTGGGTACCTTTTGATACTCTGGCTCAAGTCTATGTATTAGAGTATTTTAAGGGTGTTTTTCCCTGACAGTCCTGATAAAAAAAAAATGAGTCCATGGGAACCATTTCCCTAAAGTGCATTTAGTTTTGCTAACAGACACCGCCTGCTAGGTTCAGTGACAGCTTCTTCTGATGCTTAATGACAATATCTTTTAATTTAACATTTTTAATGAAAAATAATGTAGGAGTTAGAACTTTAAATTAAGGGAAGAGTGCTTTGGTACCGTAATTGGCTTCAAACTCACCAATTAAATATTATATGAATTAAAGTTTTATGTATTTTTAATTGTACCTTCAATAAGAGAGGAATACAGCTTGTCTTTTAAATATACAATGAATTATTTAACTATTGGATTCAGTCCTGAATTTTATGGGGTTTAATTACCTGCAGAAGGAGAAGAGGGATAGTCTTACTCACAAAAGAGAATATGGCATGAAAAGGGATAGTCAAGGAGAGCCTGGGTTCACATTCCTCATTTATGTAAGAAAACATTTGACATCAGGAGGGTACTTGGACAATTAGAAAATAATTAAAGTTTTTGATTTATGGTGATGGCAGTGCAGGGGAGATTTTCTTCTCCTTTGCATTAGCAAACCTCACAGAGGACAATTCTGGACCTAAGATGGCAGCCTGCAGGCTGATGTGAAGGATATGATCCAGTTTCTGATCAGCTCAAAATATTTCCTTAGTGATGGTGCTAATTTGGCTGAAAACAAGAAAGTAGGTTGCCTGATTTTCATGTTGCTAAATAAAAATCCCTCCCTGGAATGCATCCCAATCCTAATGGTAATTCGCAAAGTAAAGACAAAATAGCAAGAGAGGACATTAACCCTTTTTACTCCCTCAGTTTAGAAAGTACTGAATTAGGGCAAGCTTAACTCATTCTTTTTTTCTGTGTAGACCTTGACAGTTGGGTATAGTGGAGATGAGGATACAAGAACAAAATTCTTTCCATTGCTTCCCTAAACCAGGATTTTTCACCTTGATCAGTAGGAGTAGACAAGGATAATTAGATAGCCGACTCCCTTATAGGAATACTTTTCATGAGTCCTTAACACAGTTTCCTCCTTTTTACCATACGCTAGAGAGATAACAGCAAGGCAGTTTTGAAACTCATTCCTTTGTCATTTAAATAGTCTATGAAACGATTCAGTGATATGTCTTGAAAAACTAAAAAACGGAAAAAGAAATCTGGGGTAGGGGTAAAGGATTCAGTATGTTTGGGTCATTCTTGGGATATTAAATTGAATAAATACTAAAATCTTCTCATTAAAGCTAAATGCTTAGGGTTTCCTTTGGTTGCACCATCATCTAGGCTAGAAACAGTGGTGTAATGATTTTACCAGGGCTTAAAATTCAATGACTATACTCTTTGCAGATTAGATATTTCATATCTCACAAGGACAGTTGGGCCTTTCCTAGATAAGCAGTGAAGTCACAGACCCAGCCCTGAAGAGAGAATGTATTTGACATAGCAGACCCATCTTCCCATCACTTCTATTTCTTGACTTGATCTTAAGGGTCTGGATAACAGATCAGGAGAGAGAGAGGAAGGACAGCTGGTACAGAAGCAGAAAGGGAGAACAGGAAATTTGACAGGGTCAGAATTACAGTGGAACTCTGGTCAAACTATACTGGCAGTTCAATTACTCAGAACTTAATAAATCACCACTCAAGACTGGATTCTTTGACACCTTTCATTCTTGTTGTGCCTAGAATTTCTGTCCAGGGTTTGCCAGTCCTATTTCTTAGTTCCATGCCCTTAGTCACTATCCTAGTAAAACACTTAGGCATATTGTCATTTTATTTGTTGCCTCTTTTCCCAGAATTCTATCCTACAAAAGAGGCAGTTAGAGTACAGTGGATAGAGGACTGCAAACTCTATCACACATATTTACTGATTTTGTGACCCTTAATATGTCACTTAAATTTTCTGAGTTCAGTTTTTGCATCTGTAAAATGGGGGTAATAATACCTAATTCACAGTGTTATTGTGAGGATCAAATGACAATATTTGTAAAGTTATTTCCAAATTGCAAGGCACTATTCTAGCAATTATTCATGTTATTATAGTAACTTCTGGGGATTTTTCTGTTTTCTCTGCTAACCTGTTATTTATATGTCTATTTTGGGGGCATTGTGGTATCTCATGAAAGACTATTGGACTTGGATTCAAGAGACATGAAATCATGAAAAAGATCTTAGAGGCCTTTGAGTGCAACCCCTCACTTTACAGATAAAGAAACTAAGTCTGAGAGAAGTGAAGGGACTTGCCCAGGGTCACAAAGCTAGTACATATCTGTAACAGTGAGGACCCAAGCACACATAGGAGAGTCTGCTGTACAGGTTCTTAGATCTGTTTTTCCAAAAGGAAAGCAAATTTTAAGAGGTCAACAACCTGCTTTAATCAAGCACATATATCATTCACTTAGTTCAAGGGAAAAGTCAGAACCCTGAACTTGAGAGAAAATGCACATAGA
>JAQQSK010017455.1:0-10116 GCA_028658325.1 Potorous gilbertii | reverse complement strand
AGAAATGGGGAGAAAATTTGGAACCCAAAATTTTGTGGAAATGAATGTTGAAAACTTAAATAAATAAATTTAAATACAAAAAGAAGTAAAAGATATCATCAAGGAAGTATACAAAGGAGAAAAGATGAACTGTCACTTAGCAAGAATGAGACATGACAGTAAATAGCTAGAGTTCCAATGATACGCTCTCAACATCAAGAGAAAGTGAGGAAAGCCTCCAGTATATTGGATGACTCCTCCATCACAAACTTGTCAGAGGGAATAGATAAGAGTTGCATATCATAGGCAGGCATGGATGGGTTATGATCTGCATTGCTGGAAGAAACTCGTAAAGCAATGAGATCACAGACTCATTTCATTATTGTAAGTCAGTGTCTTTAGATACACAAACTCGGTTTTGTCCCTGAAAGTTTCATGTTCAATATTTAAGTATCACTTTCATTAGCTGGTTTAAATTGACCTCCAGATTCAGGTTCAAAGCCTTTATTCTCTATTACTTGGCACACATTAATAATTTTACACTTACTAAGTCCAAAAGATGTTATGATATCACTGAAAAAAATTTCTAGCAGATGAATATGCTTTTCAATCAAGCCATATGATTTGATATCACCCATGTATTCAAGTGGTATATATGATATTTTTGTATGACTCCTTTTTTGACTTGAAAGCCATACTCAATTCTCTTCAGAAGTAATGATAATAAGTTTAGGGTAGGCAGAATAAAGAACAAAGCAGGATTAATCTTTCCCTGGATATACTATATTTTACATTAATTGTTCTTGACATTACTGTATTGGTGGTGTGCTTCAAATATGATCATCAAATACTTTATATATTTGCAGTTCATGACTAAGCCATGATTATGGAACTGAGTCAAAAGCTTTGCAATACTTAATAAAGGTGATAAACATGTTTTAAAACTTTCATATGTCTAGCTCATAATTTCCAAATCCATAATGAGTGGCTCTTGACATTCCCAAAATTTTTTTGGTGCAGCCTTTTACTCCTCAATCAATATATTGTTTTCTAATGAGTCTGTGTGTGTTTGGATGTATGTGCATATATTCAAAAGAGAAATACAAGCTTGAATAATTTGTATAAAGCAAATGAACATTCAAACAGTCTATATCTAAAGGGGTCACTGGTACTTCCATGATTTGGTAATAAGTATGTGATGTCTTCTGGAAAGAAACATAGAATCAATTTTATATCAAAGAAAAAGGTGGCAAACTCTTTTGCTATTTTTTAGTATTACCATCATCACCGTCATCATCATCATATTGTTATCCTCACTACAGCTACCATCATCATCTTGTTCTTTTTATCCTTTTCAATGGAAAAGGTTCCCAGACCAAATTATCTTATTATTCTTTACATTTAATGTAATTAAATTGATTAAGTAACTATTTTCTATAATTGAATAAAACTATTAGAATGAAAATTCATCCTCTCGGTAAGGTTCACTGAATACAATGTTACAAACACTGTTGATGCTAAAAAGGTATCAAGGAAAATTTATTACAGTAGAGTTTAGAGGAATTGAGCACTTTGGTCAAAGCAGGCCCCTACCCTCTTTTCAGGAGGAGGGAGCACTGAATACAGAAGTGAGATGAACTATTTACCGTTAGTTCAAGACAGATCTTTCCACCAGAAGATGGATTGATCCATTCTCCATTGTCACCATCTTCTCTACATGCCCATTACTAACTCCCCTTAGTGTGATTCTCCCTCACAAACTTGCTTTAACATAGGACCTATGAGCAGAAAATGGAGGGATGTGTCGGCTTATATGCATGAAATTCACTAAACAAGCGCAGTGAGGAAAAGCCTTCTCCAAGTAACTCTAGGTCATTTTTCTTGGCTAGTACCAGCTAGCTGTAGATTTGGTTCCTTTATCAAAAACTTTGTAATTTTCTGAAGGCCACTGTCTGTCTTTTGATTGGTTGAGTCCACCTGCAGTTTTCTGGCCTTCTTATTATCTAACTGATTCTCAATGACTTCATCAATTAACAATAATTACTGTGGAAACTTAACTTCTGCTGTCTCTCACACATTCTTCATATAATACAAGTGGCAGACAGAAAAAGAGGGATGATATATACTTCATATTGCTTCTTTGTGATTTTTATTTCCTCTGCTAGGGCTCTATATTTTTTAAGGTTTTCATTTCATGTAGCTTGGAAGATGTATTTGAAACGGTGACACCTATTAAAACATTGTTCTTAAGTATTTATGGCTCAATATTATACCCAGGTGACCGTGGACAAGGGTTGAGTCTGCAATAGTGATGGTCTAGTTCAAGTAGAGTTTATTTGTTGAATTCTCCATGAGTTTACAAGATCTTTATTTATAATGCTACTCCTCTTACAAGCTTCCACCGACCATTTCGTAGGATCCATCCAGAACTAAAGCACTTTCAGTTATACTCAATAAATCCAATGATATGTGCCTGTTAGCATCCTTTACTAATGGTAAATGAAAGGATGACTGCTTATTCCAGGAATATTTCATAACGTTTTGACCTGTTTATAATCTACACAAAGAATATCTATCAATTCTTTCCCCCTCTTTAATGAAGAAATGTTCATCTTTCTATGGTTGACTTTGAGTAGGCCCTATGTTTCATTAATATTATGTGTGTTTTTGTTCAAATACTTGCCACATCTGTTATGGTTCACTTTGCAATTCTGAAAGTATATGTTGAGGACAATGCTTTAAACATGCTCTTCACATTCGTATTGATTTCAGGATGTCAGTAAGTCTCCAAACATATTCAATTCCAGCCTATTCTTCAAAAAATTTGTTTGCTGAGCCCTATCTGGAAAAGTCCAAGATATCTGTACATAATGACCTTGTAATCAAAGTTTTCAAATTCTAGCTTGCATTAGTGCATGTTAAGAATTTTATGCTATATACAGTGATCCAAGATAATCCCAAAGGACTAATGATGAAGTATACTATCCATCTCCAGAGAAAGAAATGATATTGTTTGAATACAGACTGAGGTATGCTATTTTTCACTTTCTTTCATTTTTTCTTTTACTCATGTCTTCTTGCACAAGAAGATTAATATGGAAATGCTATACATAACTACATGCATAAAAAAGAATTTTTATGCTCAGAAAATACAAATATTTTTATATAATTGGAGAAAATTTCTATAATATGAAGTAAATGTTTAATGTGTTTTGGTAAAGTCTTCTACTTTGATATAGTTGATATATATTAAGTGATTAGTTAGATTTTTTTGGTTCATCTTGGTCTTTAATTTTGAAGTGACACTTAGTTCTACTTAGTAAAGATGACCACATTTTATTTAGGAGGGATAACAATGCATTTAAGGCTAGCCAGAACCATAGTGACTTAACCCTGCCTCCCTGACACTCGTCGTCTTCGTCACCATCGTCACTGCCATCTTCTTCCTCCTCCTCTTCCTTCTTCTTCCTCTAAATATGACCACTATTATTGTTACTATTACTCCTACCTAATCTGGCCACGCCCTGCAATTAGAACCTTTTAGTCTCCATTTTCAAAATATACACCATTTCTTTTGCAGAAGTCATCTCTAAATGATCAAGGCAACAGAATCACATAAAATTTTACAGAAAGGATGGAAAGAAAGTTGAAAAACCACACACACTTAGAACACTTACATTTTTGATTATTAATCTCTGTAACACATATCAAATTCTATTTCAAAGTCACTATACCATTTCAGTTAATGATTCTTCATAAGAAAACAAATCTACAAATAAACGTATCACCAGATGCACAGAACTACTTGTAAGCCAAAAAAAAGTAAAAGCTTTCACTATTACTAATTAAAAGCACTATAATTTTAATAGGAAATATACTACTTATAAAAATAAATATGAAATCCTACACATGAAATGATAAAAAAGAGAGACACAAACAGCAATGGAAATAACTGTAAAACAGCTTAGGACAACAGTTCATGCTTTGTATTTAGTGGTCAAATCAGTGTAAGGGTATACAACTACATTACACTATGATAGTTCCTTTCACACAAAGACAAAATATTAACTATCTGTTCTCATGAAATAATTTTATGTTAAATCCCTTCTAATTTGGAGTCCATTTGAGAGGTTACAGTTAGAGAACATTATAGAATTCAATTATTAACTTAGAGCATACTAAATGAAAACAACTATCCATGTAAAGCCTTGGCAAGGAAGAAACATAAATGAAAGAGATATTTACTAATTAAAAATAACTGGTAAAACTGAAAGTAGGCTGATGATGTTTTCATTTGGATAAAGATGGTAACTGTTGTCCAATGAATACTTGCTATGATATCAGTATAACCTAGTTTTATTTTATTTACAAGGGATAAACATATATTAGATGATTTTAAAAAACTATGATACATGAAAATTTATCTAAGATCACAAGAAATGCTACATTAAGTCAGAACAATGGTTCCATTTTGTCCACTATTCTGTCTCTAACAGTGTCACCAAGGGAAGTTCTCTAAGACAGCACAACTGCCCTACCAGATACCAATAGGAAAAGGTTGAGATTCATCACATGCATAATTTCTCTTAATCAACATTACCGATGTATTCATGCACCTATTTAAAACCTTTTTAAAACCAGTTTATTAACACACAAAATCCCTAACCCTCCTTTTAGCAAAAATTGACATTAGAGAGAGCATGAGCGTGAACATGAGCTCATGTGTTAGCATGAGCTTGTGTGTGTGTGTGTGTGTGTGTGTGTGTGTGTGTGTGTGCATGAAGAGTGACAGCTACATAGGTAAAATGCTCCAAAATGGGAGCAGAGTGAATTCAGGGACAAGAGAAACCATGTATTTCATTAAGCAGCATAAAATCCTCCCATAAAGAGCTGCTAAAGCCTTGGTCAGAGCAGTTAACCCTTGCTAGCTGTCTTTAGGTCCTCTTTCTCTACTTTTAGCAAAAAGTCTTCTAATTTAAAATGTCTTTGACCAGGTCATCATCAAAGCTCCTACAGTTGGTGACATTTACAAAGCAGTCTTTTGAGGGAAAAGAAAAAAATTCCAATTTAAAAATGGTGTTGAGAAAAAATATGAGTGTAAATCTACTATGTATACTTCCTGTTAATACATTTTCTCTTGGGATCAGAAGCTCAATAAATTTATTGACTGTTCTTTAAAGTAGTTCTAAAATTACTTTCTGCAAACTCTGAAGCTAGTTCTCGTCACTGGTAACAAATTCATGATCAGCATATTTATATCCTTTACGATCTCTATACATTCAAAGAAGATTCCTTCTTAGTCACTATCTTTCTAGACTGGAGAGTCTATCCTTTTTAATCCATGCTTAAATAGAAGACTTGTTTACTTTAGCTGCCCCTCTCTGGACCTTTTCCAGAGTATTATGTCTTGCCAACTGTACAAACTGCACCATATTTTGTATTGAAGGAGAATAATGTCTTCTATTTTCTTTTAAGTCATTTATTTATAATATCACCCAACCTTCTGTTTGCCTTTATGGAAAGAAAAGACATTGCTTTTAACTTTTAGCTATAGGCATATATGTGTGTCTATACATACAAATTTAGTATTATGCTGTAAATACCAAGATCTTTTTTAACATCCAAATTTTCATTAATTTTCATAAAATCTCTCATAGAAACAAAGTACTGAGCTGAGAGTATACAAATTGGATTAGGTAACAAAAAGAAGCTGGAAACAAACCAGTAAGTTATTTTAAAACAAATTAATTTCTATTCAACTCCCTCATTAAAATTCACCTCCTAACAGCATATTACAGAGAGCCCAACTTTAATAAAAACAAGTCATTTTTAAATTTTCATACTTACAGGCAAATGAGTAAACACTTGAAAGGTGCTTCGTAAGAAATTAATAAGATCCATTAAATATCCACTGGCTCTTCCATCCGGCTCAGACATTGTCCAGTCGTAATCAGCAAGCTGAACAAATTCATCAATTTTTTGGTTGAGCTTAGTATATATTTCGCCTTCAGCTGAATGTCTGGCATCCTAGTGTTAAAAATACACATACAAACACACACACATAGACACACATGCACGCACACACATTGAGAGCAAAATAAATGATTAAAGAAAACAAAGAAGTTTCCCTGAAGTTTTAAATTTTCTTTAATCGTCTATTTTTCTATGGTCATATTTATTTGAAGTGCAGGATAAAAGTCATGAGGCAGCAGATAGAGTATTGGACCTGTGGGCAGGACGACCGGAACTGAAATCTGACCTCCGACACTTACTAACTACATGTCTCATAACAAGTCACTGTACTTCAGTTTCCTCAAGCCATAAAATGGGGAAAATAAAACCCAAACCTCAGGGTTGTGGTGAGGATAAAACAAGAAAATAATAAAGTGCTTTGCAAACATGAAAGCACTATATGAAATGCTAGTCATTAACTATTTTTCCGAGAGGTGTAATACAGTCTTATTTTAAAGGGGTAGAATAGTCATTGTCTAAAGAACATAGTGTAGTAGAAGGAATGTTAGACTTCCATCTCTTCCCCAATCTAACTGTGTGAGCCTAGGCAAGATACTTACTCTTCATATCTCTGAACTGAGCCTCATTGTCTTTGTATCTAAAATGGGAAAAGGCTAAAGACAGCATATAGCATTTTTTTTAGCTAGAAAAGGGATGTTTGCTGAACTGAATGTTAGTACATGACAAAAAGTGGAACTGCTTAAAATCTAATTTCACTTTTGCCTAAGTCTAGTTCTCCTTGCCACAGAAAACTGAGAAATGAAGAATGAATAATTATGAGGGAATTAAGTCCAAAGTATTTGAGGTGATGGCAACAGAGAAATTAGCAAGTTTTAGTTCAATTCCTGACAAACTGCATCCCAGGAGGCTGAATTCATAGATATTATGACAGAATCACTGTTAGTAATCTTTGAGAAACCATACAGAATAGGAGAAAGTAACAAAAGATTAGAGCTGGGAAAACAATAAAATTTTCCCCAAAAAATATAACTTTGGGAAGTACAGATCAGCAAATTTAATGTAGCAGAGTTTAAACTGGAAAAATTGCTGTGGGCACTCTGAAAGAAAATGATTATCAGCAGGCACCCACATATATTTACTAATAATGAATCCTAGCAACTTAACATTATTTCCTTTTTAACTAAAGTAACTAAAGTGATAGATCAAGAAAATACTACAGATTCAGTGTACCTTGATTTCAAGATGGTTGTTATATCCATATATATATATATATATATATATACATATATATGTATATATATATATATATCTATCTATCTACACACACACACATACATATGTGCATTGAACTACTAAAATTCAGAGTGTTGATATATGGATCAGTGTAAAACTAAAGAAAGATCTTTGGTGACCAGATACTAGAATATTGTACTTGGTACAACTGTGTTTAATATTTTTTTGATAAAAGTTGGAGATTTACTAAATTTTTAGCTGATATAAAACTAAAGGAAAGAGTTGATTCATTAAATAAGAATATTAAGATTTAAAAGATCTTAGAATGGAAAAATTAATCAAAAGAAACATTGCAATTCGTCAATTCAATTCCACAAGTATTTATTTAATTACACAAAATGATTATAGTTAACACCTAAATTTTTTTTTAAGAATTGTGCAAATCAGCATTTGGAAGATCATTTCAACTCAATTACATAAGCATTTATTAAGTATCTAATTGTGCTTTGCTATAGAGATACAAAGACAAAATTTAAAACTGTCTGATCTTAAAGAGCTCACACTATACTATTAGAACTTTCTAACAAATACTTCAAGGTTATCCAAAAAAGAATGGGTTGTATTTACATGAGTTGCCTGACATCCCTATCATATATATTCAAGCAGAGTCTAAATGACTACCATCAATGATGCTGTTAACAGCATTATTATACTGGATGAGAGACTTATCCATTTAACAAACACCTACAATGCATCTAGTATATATGCAGAGCACTATATTAGTCTAGGAGAGACATATCAAAATGTAGATTAAGAATTGGCTTTTTCCTACAAAATATTTCATGCTAGAGAGTTACAATATTCACATTATAACAGGGAGTTAATGAAATACGGATAAGAGGTCTAATGAATAATATAGACGGCAAAAGTTGGAACACTGTGAATCCATAACAGCCCAAGTCTACAGAACTAATCAAGAATTAATATGCTACCCATCAAACTAACAAAGATAGTAAAAGATAGAATAAGCCAATATTAGATGAACTGGAAGGATAAGCACATTAATACACTTTTGAAAACTGAATTATTAATATATTGTTTCCATATCACTTAAGATTTCCCAATATAAAAACTCAATTCAGTAAAATTAAACAATCATACAGAAAAAAATCCATCATTATATATAATGCTCTATACACAGTCTTCAACTCTTCAAAGAAGGAGGGGAGAGAAGCTAATATAGCTCTGAATTACTTTGCCATTCTGGAAAACAATGTGAAATTATGCAAAAAAAGTCCCTAACTATTCATACTTTATGATCCATACTCCTAATAAGCCCCACGGTTGAAGGCAACCAAGCTGCCCCTGAAAATCTTGCTTTTCCAAAAAGCAAAAGATAAAGACATACAATCAAGAATAATTTGCCCTGAAAACTGAATATAATCATGGGGAGGAGTGGAGAAGGGCGGGGGGGTGGGAGTAGGGGTGGACCTTTAACAGAATAAATAACTTTCAAGTATTCTAGATGAAAAGATCTAAGCTGAAGAGAAATCTTGAAATGCCAAGACAGGAGCCATGAGAAACATTAAAAAAAATTTGCATAACTGAAAGACACTGAATGATGATTAAGTCCTTATATTCCACAAAGAGAATAAGTAAGTATCCCTTCAAAACCCTAATAGTCAAAAAAGAGAATTAACTAAGACAAACAGAGAGTATAGGGGTGGTCTTGTTCTGTTCTAATGATCTTATTCTGACAAATCTATATAGGGGTGGTCTTGTTCTGTTCTGACAGTCTTATTCTGACAAATCTATAAGTGTCACTGGAATATTCACCACTACCTTTAAGTAGTCAAAGTAGTCAAAGTTTTCATTAGACTTAAATAATACAGACACATTCAGTTTTTCACAAAACTCTTCAATCATTTTCTTCCCTGGGCTAGTTTGTTTAAACTTTCATTACAAGTGGCATTAATTTTAACTAAATTACTGAGGCTGATATAATTCATCATCATGATCATAGAAAGTATTTATACAGTACTTTAAGATTTGCAAAGCATATACATATTTGTATATGTATATAGTATAATTTGGCCATGAGTGACAATGGAACTCAAAATTTGGACTCTACCATCACCACTATACTGCCTGATGAAATAAATTAAAATAGCACTGAAGAAAACAAGAATGGAAAAGTAATTGAACTAAATCAATTATAAACAAAAGGGGACCCATACTAGAGGTGACAAAAGTTTGAGGACATTAAGTAAATGACTTTCAAGGTATCTGAAAAAGGAGAGGATCTCAAAGACGGGAAAAAATTCAGACATCACTGCTATTTAAAGAAGAAAAATTAAAAAGGAAATATTAATAACTTTTCACCTATGTGCCTACTTTCCCTACAAAGTTTTTTTAAAAAACCTAGACACAAAAAGGGAATCCTTGATGAAGGTTTGAGAAGGGAAAATGAAAGTTTGCATAGACAAAATGCCCAGCAGCACACAATCACATCAATGACAAAAAAGTACAGAAAATACTACAAAAAATCAAAGAAAAGATCTTTGTGTTTCAGTTCATTCGTTATAAAAAGCATTTGACTGACTAGAGAAAAACGGCACCCTAAAAGCTCTCTTCCAAAAGCTCTCTTCCTATGCATGTCAAAAATCATACAAGATTCTTTGAAAGGTCTAACAGAAATAACTTTTATGTTATCTTAATATTCTTAATGTCAATTGAGACACAAAAAAGAGAGATGTACCTTCACCAAAGGGTTTGCCACTTTTATGAAAAATGAACAGGGGGGCGGAGCCAAGATGGCAGAGTAGAAAGACTCACCTATGCTAGGTCCGAACCCACAGCCCATAGATTTCCTGTAAAAAGAACTCCTGACAAATTCTGGAACAGTGGAAGCCACGCAGAAACACAGTGAAG
>JAQQSK010017454.1:0-10116 GCA_028658325.1 Potorous gilbertii | reverse complement strand
CTGAAATGTGTCTTCCATTCACATAAAATTGGTCCCCACAACACTTCAGCCTCTTTAAAATTATTTAACAAAAAATGCATTATATTTCATTCCTACCTCCCCACTTTAGAAAATAAAAGGGAAAAATAAAAGGAAAACATGTGTACATATGTATGTACCTAAGTATATATGTATTGTGTGTATATGTATATATATATATATATGTATTGTGTATATATGTATATGTGCGTATATGTATATAAAGTTTGTGTATTTTTGTGTATGTCTTATTCTGCATCATGAGTTCATTGCCTCCCTTTCAGGAAGTGGGGCACATGCAATATCATAAAGAATTGTTGTCAATCATTGTATTGATTATATTTCATAAGTTTCTCAAAGTTATCTTTATAATTCAGGTACTATTGTGTAATTTGTTATTTATGTAAACTATCCTCTGGATTCACTCTGCATCGGTTCATAAAACTTTTTCCAGGTTTCTCTGAAACTATCACTTCCATAATTTCTTAGAGTACAACAGTATTCCAATACTATTTATACGCCATAATTTGTTTAACCATTTTGTAATTAATGGGTAATTGATTACTTTCCAGTTCTCAGCCACTATGAACAAAACAAAAACAGTTATAAATATTTTTGTACATACTAATCATTTTCCTCTTTTATTTCTTTGGGGAATTGGCCTAGTATGGTTATCACTGGATCAAAAGGTATATATAATTTAGTGAATTTTTGATTGAATTTCCTATTGCTTTTCATATCTCCATCAACAATGTAATAATGTGCTCATTTTTTTCACATCTTCCAATAATTGTCATTTTTTCCCCTCATCTATGTCAGTTTGAGGGATGTGAGTTGAATCTTGAGTTGTTTTTATTTATAAATCATTTCATATGATTGTTTATAAGGTATTTTTATTATTTTGGAAGCTTTTCATATCCTTGAATGATTTCTCATTTGAGGACTAACTCTTGTTCTTTAAATTTCAATCAATTCCTTACATACCTTGGGAAAGAGATCTTTATCAGAGACACTATTAATATTTTTTTCCATTCTAATTTTATTTGCATTGATTTTGTTTGTGGAAAAAACTTTTCAGTTTCATGCAAACAAATTTAATCATGTTGTATACTTGGTTAAACTCTGTATTTCTTGTTCATGAACTCTTTCCCTAACCAAACATATAAAAAGTAAATTCTTTTTTGATATCTCTGTCATATATCCATTTCTAGCTTACCTTGGTCTATGGTATTAAGTTGTTAGTAAAAACCTAATTTCTATTTTCAAGTTTTCCACCCAGATTTTGTCAAATAGTGAGTATTTGCCCTAATATGTGGGGTCTTTGAGTTTATCAAACACTGGGAAAATAAGTTGATTTGTTTCCATATGTTATATAATGAATCTCTGTCACTGATTGACCTCTTCGTATTTAAACAGTACTAAATCATGTTGATAACTATTAATTTGTAGTGTAGTATGAGATCTGGTACTTTGAGACTCCCTTGATTTCCTCCACCTTTATCCCCCACCATTTACCTTGATGTTCTTGATCATTCCTCCAAGTGAATTTAGTTATAACCTTTTGTAGCTTTATATAAAAATTGTTTGGTAGTTTACTTGGCAGTTCTTTGAATAAGTACAGAGATTTATATTGTACTGCCATTCTAGTAGAGTGACTTGGCCCACTCGTGATGACTTTCTATTTAGATTTATGTATACTTGGGACTGTGTTTATTTTAGTAACAGGTGTTTTGTTTTCAATACAACTTTTGTTGTTGTATTGATGTAGTTCTTATGTGTGTCTTAATAAATAGACTTTAATAGATTTTATATATTATGTATTAATTTTAAGTAGACTTTATCTTTCTGTCTCTTCCTGTTGGCCTTTGTTCGTGATAAGCAGAAAATCTGATAATTATATGAGTCTATTTTATTTTCTGGTAATTTTTTGAAGGTATTATTAATTTAAATAGCTTTGGTTAACTTTCTAAGATTGTCTAAATCAGGGGTGGGGAACCTACAGCCTTGAGGTCACATGTGAATCCCAACTGTTCTGTGGAGTTTGGGTTCAGTCAAAGAGCTGCACTTGAGGACCTGGAGGGCCCACATGTGGCCTCAAAGCCGCAGATTTCCCACCCATGGAATTTAAGCATCATATCTGTAAAAAGTAGTAATTTTTCCTCTGTATTTAATTTTTTTTAGTTTATTGCTATAGTTAGACTGTGATAATGTATATCCTTGTTTTATCCTTTGTCTTATTGAGAAGGTACTACTTACCATAATAACAAAAGGTGAATTTATTCTTACATTTTCTTGTTGTCTTTATTGTTGTTTTAAAGAGAAATGGATGTGGAATTTCATTAACAGCTGTTTTTGTATCTTTTGATGTAAGTGTATGAATGTTAATGTTCTCATTAATATCATCCATTTTGGTGATAGTTTTCCTGATATTGTATGAATCTTTTATTCCTGATATAATTCCAAACATGTCTTGGTGGATGCTTTTCTAATGTGATGTTGTAGATTCTTTGTTAATATTTTAAAATTTTATATCTATTCATTAGGGATGCTACTCTATAGTTTTCTTACTCTTTTTTGACTATCAGTAGTTTAGATAACAAGATGATCTCTGTCTCAGAAATTATTTTGTAGGATCTTATCTTTTCCAATTTTTAAAACAATTTACATAAAATTGGAATTAATTTTTCATTGAGTCTTGGATAAAATTCATCCTCTTGTTCTGTTTCTTCTTTTTTGTTTAATTTGAAAATTCAATTTTTGATCTATTTTCTTTCTTTTTCTGACATTGGACTATTTCTTGTTCTTTTAATCTGGGTATTATTTTTGTTTATAAATATTGATGTAGGTCAAATGTTTTCAGCTTTAGTGGTAGATAATTTAGCATGTTATTTTTTAGTTATCTGTATTTTTTAATTTTGAGATTTTTTTCTTTTTTAAATTTTGTTATGAATACTTTGATTTTCTTTTCTTTTTATTAAAAAATAGTTAATTTGTTTTGTTGTAGTTTCTTCATTTGTTGATTTTCCAGCTTTTTAAAAGTTGACTATTTAATGTATCCATTTTTTTCTGACTTTTTAAATGAACATCTTTAGATGTTTTATTTTTATTTATTATTATTATATTATTTATTTTACTTTCATATGTTTAGATCATTGCCCAAAAGGCAATCTTGGATACATCTCCCCAGCTTTGTTATCTTGCTCCATTACTGTCACACTCATTGATGAAATTATCTTTTGTTCTTGTGATTCATTCTTCCACACACCAGTTCCACGAGATGTTTTTGTATGTTTAATTTTTAAAATCCTTTCTTTTTTGACTCTTTGTTAAATAAAACTTTACTACATTACGATAAGTAAAATGTTTAATATTTCTGCTTTTATGCATTGCTGAGTATTCTAGATCCCAATACAAGATTAATTTTTAAATAATACTGAGAAAATAGCATTATATATATGTCTATGTATATATGTAATTGTAAAATATATATACATATATGCATATATGTACACATGTTTATATTCTTCTCTATTTCCATTCAGTAAGCACTAGATATCTATCATACTTGACTTTTCAAAATTCTACCAGCTTTTAACTTCTTTATTGACTATTTTTGGTTAGATTTACCTAGGTTTGAAGGAAGTATATTGAGGTTCCCTACTATTACTGTTTACCTGACCATTTCTTACTAAACTTCATTTAGCTTTTCTTAAAGAAAAGATATTTAGTTGTCATATCACTTGGTACATATATATCAAGTATTGATATCATCCAATCAGTTTTCAGTTTACGTTTAAAGGAAAGTTATTACAAAGTGTTTCTTTCCTCCTCAATCCAGAGTCAGAAACAAAAAAGCAACAGACACCTCTGAGAGGCTGCATTTCTTCTCAAAAACAAGTAATTAGCTCTGAACAGCAATAGCTGAAACTGCAACGGTTCAGCATCCCTTTTCTCAGCATGCTCCTAGTCTTCAACCAATGCATAAAGATGCTTCTCTTCTAATTAGCGCTCTCCCAATTACAACAGCTGAAGCCTTCTTGTCTATCAACTGCCTGCTCCTTCTGATGTCTTCTTAGCATCTCCTGTTGACTTCTTGACTGATCTTCTTGTCCACTACTCTGGTGATTTCTTTAACAGTCTCTAATGGCTCAAACCAGAGCCTCCTGATTGTCAGTGACTCTTGTTTCCCTTATCCTCTGAGACTCATGAAATCCAACTTTCTGTTAGTTACACAACCAACAATTCTTGTTAGTCTTCCTGAAATCCCCAATCAGTGCAGCTAGTTGGTACCCAGAGTCAGGAAAATTCATTTTCCCTATTTCAAATCAAGCCTCAGGCACTAGCTATATGAGTAACTAACTGACTAGCTGTGTGACATTGGTTGTCTCAGTTTCCTCACCTATGAAATAAGCTGGAGAAGGAAATGGCAAATCATTCCAGTATTTTTGTGAAGAAGATTGTTTTGGGTTTTCCAAATGGAGTCATAAAGAGTTAAACACAATTGAAAAATTCTCCAAACAGCTATTTGATTGACTATTTTGTGAGTTTGAACCTTGATCGCTCTATGGAAGCAGTCAAATACAAAAGACCTAAAGAACCACAATGCCCCATGACTTCAGCTATTTCTTTGCTCTCAGATAAGTCCTTTTGTGACCACCCTTACATTTCTGAGTATGTCCCAACATTCTTTTTCTGCCCCTTTCAGCAACCAAAATGTTCACATACAAAAAGGATAACATTCTAGATGTTTATTTAATCCTTTTTTTCTTTACATAATGGCTTGTTTTCTGCCCTTTTCAACAGCTAAACTTCTCACATGTGAAAAGACAGTATTTTTCTCTAAAAAAGCATCTAAATTAAATGAAAATAAGATAATGTTTGTTTAAAAATTTAGAGGACTAGTTAATCAGGGGGAAATATATTGATTAATTTGATGGTTTCGTAGGACAGTGAGCTTTTCTTAATTGACCATATCTGCTCATCTAAAGAGTAGACAATTCCCATTGGCAATCTCACTGAGAGGATAGAAACCATAGGGGCCATGCTTAGGCGTGGTCCAATCCTGCCTCATTGAAGCTGAAGTCAGTTCCTTAAGTGTTCTCACTGGGAATAAGTTTAGGTATTTGGACTTACATGAATCAAAATAAATTTTTGTACTGGGGCCTATAGAGGAAGATCTCTATTGATCTTCTTTGTAATGTTGACTCTTTCCCTGTGTTTGAGAGAGAGAAAGAAAGAGAAAAGACAGAGACAAAGAGACAGAGATAAAGAGAGGAAAAAGAAGATGGAAGAGAGGAGAGGGAAGACCTGAGGTAAAGCAGCAGAGCTGAAAGTAGATCTATGGAGGCCATGGGGTGGAAGCTTGGACATAGACATAGGTACAGCCTCAGCCCTCATGCACTAGTCAATTTCTAATGGCTATTTCGGATAGAGGCATGATGTAATTGCATGTGCTCTCACTCAGGCAGCTGAGAATAGATTATCTGCAAACCCAGGTTCTAGGTTCTAGACATGGAAATGCAAGAATAAAATGCCCTAGCCTGAGGGATGGCAGCCATGGAGAGGAGACATTAATAAACCTAAAAATGATAATAAGTCTTGCTTCTGGCCTCATGATTCAACTGAAACTGCTTTCTCCAATTATCTCTTAAATAACAAATCTAGTTGCCTTTTCTCAATCCTCCTCCTTCTTGTCCTCTTTCCCTGATAATCTCTTTTCTCTAGACTTTCAAAACATTGTGCTCTCCTGGATCTCCTCCTATCTATCTGGCTATTCCATGGTCTCCTTTGCTGGAGTTTCATCCCATTAATTATGAGTATCCCCCAAGGCTCTTTCCTGGCCCTTTTCCCCTTTTTCCTCTATACTATTTTGCTTGATGATCTCATCAGTTCCCCTGTATTGAATTATCATCCCTATGTGAATAATTCTCAGATCTATTTGGCTAACCCTAAGCTCTTTCCTGACCTCCAGTCTGTTTGCCTGTTTGGCGTCTTGAACTGGATGTTCCATAGACATCTTAAACTCAACATCTCTAAAACTTATTATCTTTTCCCCCAAACTCTCCCTTCTTCCTAACTGACTTATTGCTGCAGAGGAACAACAATCCTCCCAGTCACCCACACTCAACAAACTAGATGTCATCCTCAACTCCTCACTCTCTCTCACTCCCTCTATGCAATCTGTTTCCAAGACCTGTTGATTTTATCTCTATAACATCTATCTTATATATTCTCTTCTCTCCTCTGATACTACCATGAACCTGGTACAGGCTCTTATTTCCCTACTGCATCACTTGGCCACTGTGGGAAAAAAGATGAAGGAATCTGAACTAAATCAAACAGCTAGAAAGTGAAGCTAGGATTGGGCCTGGTTGCCTACTCTAGGGTTATGATATTCTTTCAGCCCAGGATGAAAACTCACCATGTATGACTGAACCCAAGGTTCACTTTTGGTCTCCATGGAAATTCTGTAAATTCCAGAGAAGAACAATAGTCTTGGGATGAGGGGGCTTTCCTCATCCTAAGTTTGTGTTTACCCCTTCTTTCTCCTGCTTCTCCTAAGTGAGCCAAGCAGAATTTGGGGGCATCTCTCCAGAGAAGTTGTTCCAGGGGCTTTCCTGGTCCTAGAGGCTGTGATCTCTTATCCTGTCCTCTCCAAACACACCCTGTTTTCAGACACTGACCCAACATGTGGGAACAGATCAGCATAAACCACCCCTTTAGCTCTTTCCCATGCAGTGAAATTCCAAACAGCACAGATTCTTGCCAATCAGCTGTTCTAAAATCATTTTTGATAAGTTCCATTTCTTCTCAGCACAGCCCATCTGTCTCCCTTGACTGAACAGAATGCTTTTCCTTTCCATATCCTTCCTACTGCTTATCTTCATTCACTTGGCTTCTCAGAGCCCTCAGGAATCCTGGAAATAGCAAGTTCTGTATAATAGATTTGCAGTTTCATGTGCGATCTTTTTTTTTTAATTGCATTATGTTATAGAAACATTTGTTTTATTCCATAAATTTGAAAATAAGGTTTTTAAAAGGCATGAAGAAATGAACTGTTCCCTTGCAAATTGGGCAGTTGGCCATTTACTGTAATGGCCACTATTAAAGGTTTAAATATTTTGATCAACTTTTGAGATGGATTATCCCCAGAGGGAGAGAAAATATTTTGCTCATCTATTTTCTCTTAAAATCTCTCCTGTATCTCAACAGATTGATTTAAGTTACTAGGAATGAAAAGACTGGGCAAAGCCTTACAAATATTTTCCTTTTCTGTGTGACCATAGTGTGGAGAAAAAGAGGAGGAGAAAAAAGAGGAGGAAATGAAGAGGAAGAGGAGAAGGAGAAAATCATGGAAAGAGGAGAGTCATAGAGAAAGAGGATAAGGGTAAAGGGAGGAGAAGAGAGGGAGAAAAAGGGAGGAGAAGGAAAAGAAGCATGAGGACTCTTATTTTTTATTTTAAAAATAAAATAATTTTTATTTAAAAATCCATAGACATCTTAAACTCAACATCTCTAAAACTTATTATCTTTATTTTTAAGTTTATTTTTTTTAATTTATGGAATAAAACAAACATATCCATAACATAGTATAATAAAAAAGATGATAGCACATGAGATTGCAAATCTACCAGATCATGAGGAGTCTTTAAAAAGTCCAAGAAAAATGCAAAGACAAGCTATCAGAAAAGGTATGCAAATTTGCTCACGAAGCAACTGAAGGATTACGTCAGTAGGTGACCAGGTGGGTAAGGCAGGGGCAGCGAAAGGTAAGGTAAAAGAACAGGATGAAGAAAAGGAAAGGGGAGGGGAGCAGGGAAGGGAGAGAAATGAAAAACAATTGATTTGTCTATAGGGGAAGCTTACAAAATCATTTGCCCAGTTTATAATTATGGAGACTTGGGATGAGGCAGTAAAAAAAAAAGAAGAGATTGTACAAAATGAAATACATTGAATATATAGTAAGCATTACATGCTATCTTCACAAAAACAGAGATATAAAAGGAAAGGTACATTGATTACCAATGGAATTTCACAAATCAGGAGAATATTGGATTGAAGTGCTGAAGTCTTCTGCATTAAGAACTGAGGGAAAAAATTAATTTGAGGGCTGAATACAGTAACACCTTGGTTATCCTGAGAATTTGAGCAGTCTGGTTAAACAGTTCATAAATGTTTGTCTCAGGCAAGGAAATATGACCGGAGGGTTTTAGAACTTGAAGGATCCTTAGAAAACAGCAAAAACAACCCTTTCATTTCATAGGTGAAAAAACTGAGGTCCCAGATAATAAATAATATCATAGATAATAAATAGAGCCTATATTAGAGCCCCATATTTCTGCTGTTAAACCTATGATTTTTTCCACAGAATCCTTCACTAATTCTCTATTAATATGTACAGATGCATTAGTTCATCCCTCAGTGTAGTATTTTTAGAAAGACAGCATTTACCAAACCTAAAGTTTCAGTATAGTAGCCACAAAATCATGAAATTATAGACTGCTGTGGCTAGAAGAGGTCTTAAAAACCTAGCTCATCTTACCCTTTCATTTTGCAGAGGAGGAAACTGAGATCCAGAGAGGGAAAGATATTAAGACAATATCAGACTTAGGACTGTGAGTCCATTGCTCTAGGACAGATCTCATTTGTTGATCTACTTCTTAAAATGTCAAACCTAGAATGAAACATATCTTCTAGGCCTGATCTGAGCGCTATCTCCTCCTTTGTTACAAATATCATTTCACTTATCTACAGTGTTTGGGAAACATGAATTTCAAGAATGTTTGATGCTTTTATAATGAAAGGCAGTGTGATATAATGGGAAGAATTCTGTCTTTGAAGTCAGGAGTATCTTATTTAAATCCTGTGTCTGAAATGTATTTCCCATGTTTGTAGCCATTTAAATTCTATGAAGCCCAGTTTCCTTGTTTCTAAGGTATGATAGATAATAGTGCTTCTAGAACTTACTTCACAGTGCTGTGGTGAATCTTAAATTTTTAATGTATGAAAAAATATTTGGAAAACTATAAAGTACTCTGTAAAGGTCAGCTAGTAAACAGAATTCTACAAAGATGTCTATAATTTGTTGCCATTAAAGAGAAATAAAATTCCTCTAGATAAAGGGATATTTTTTGTAAAAGTTTGATTTTACTAAATCATGTGAGTTCCTAGGTCAGTTTTTAAAAGTTTAAAAAGCAATATGTGGGAGTACAGAAGAATAAGGAATTTTCCAATTTGTAAGCCAGGCCACGAGAAAGATTTATATCCCAGTGTGAATCAGTGGTATTTGCATAGGAAGACTGATGCTAGGCATACCATTCTCTTTCATGGGGAGAGGACTCTTAAGAGTGTGGGCCATTCATTATATAATTATGTGGTCATTCATTAAGCCACCCAAGGCAGCTTCCAAAGGAAGGCCTATTATTATTTCTAATGCCAATCTTTTAAGCAGTAATTTAAAGAACTTGTAAAATAAAATTCAGATGTATCCATGCTGATCAGTATAAAACTACTTCAAGCTACTATCTCAATCTTATGTCAATATCTCTCAAGGGTTGATTGCAATTCTGTTACATAGGAATTTTGATGTATTGAAATTTTATGAAATAAAATGGAAATTCACTAGGTCCAGGAATTTGTTATTACTGCATGAGGATTTTTTTCACCCTGATGGCATTACTTTTAAAGAGCTTTGCACTATCTCTTTTTTTGAAAAGGACCCAAAATAACTAGCTATATTGAGGCAGAATTAGTGGATGTCTAAATCATGGTAACTGCTTCATAAAAATAGGTCTGCATTTTCAGAAACAATATAGAAGATGCAAAATAGTTTGCCATTTTATTTAATGAGCTCAATGATTCACCTTTATCATTTTTCCCCTTTAGTACTTTTGCCACTTTTATTGCTTTTACTACTTTCAAGATGACATCTAAGGTCCTTTCTGTCTTCAAATCTATAGTACAATGACCCAGATGATCTAGTGGATGTGGGGTGTTACCATAGCTATGGTATTTCAAAGATTGTCATAGAGAAAAAAAATTAGACTTAAAGGGCAGAGATAGGAAAAAAAATATCAAAATTGCAAAAAGGCAGATTTT
>JAQQSK010017453.1:0-10116 GCA_028658325.1 Potorous gilbertii | reverse complement strand
AGATTAAAATGTAAGTGGAAAATAGTTCACAAAATAAATAAAAATATAACACAATATAGATAGTTAATTTGTGATTTTCTAAGTAAATATTCAGCCTGCAGTGATCCCTTTCCATCTAAGTTTGATATCACTAGGAGCAGGCCTTGGAGTAAAAATAGATCTAGGTTTAATTCTGCCTTCAAACAACTGACTGTGTGACCCATACTCTCTCAGTTTTCTTGAAGACTCTCTTAAGTCTACAAATAGACTATATGCAGTAGAAGGTTTCAACCTGCATTGTTAGATGGAGTTTCCTCAACTGAGAGTTCCCCTATCAGTGAAATCACAGATCTAGTGTCAGTCCTTGTCTCTGTCCCTGACCCTATCCTATCAACCTCCCAGTTTCCCTACACTATGTTGGATGAAAATGGCTATAGGTATCTAATCATGCTTTCCAAAATATACCAGCTTCAGTCCTCAGCAAAAGATTACTGTATCTCCCCATCTAGTTTTAATCTGCTGAAACCATTACAAGAACACACATAATACAACATGGATTAGACTATCCATGCAAAAAGAGTAAACCACCAATCACCAACTTGAAAATACTTTTTCTCCTGTACTTTGGATATTGCTCCGAATCTGCAGCTAGCCGCCTACCTCTGCTCTAAAAGTTGATCTGATTTTCTACACCTCTCATTACCCAGATCTCCAGTACAAATTGGAGGCTGTGTATTAACTACTGATTCCAACTTAGTTCTCAAAGCCTACCTTCTTTAGACTTCCTGAGAACTTCATCATAATCCCCTACAACTTCAGAAAATGAATTATATGCTGAAGGAAAACTGAGCAATCTTCCCCCAGACTGTGTCATTGTCTACATAAAGAAGTTATGTAAATGTGTAATTGTAAACAAGTAGAACCTTTGAAAGTGATAACATTTAATATCATTTTTTGGACTTTTAATAAGGACCAAAGCCTGAACTAATCAATCAGACTGCTTCATTTTGCTCTAAAAATGCCCTTTTCTGTGTCAGCAATTTCAAAGACCTGTTTACGACAGGATGCCTCCAACCAGAGTGGTAGGATTCTTATTTATCTTGTTTTACAGAGACATATATAGAGAGGAAACTCAGATTTCTTGGAATCACAAATTCCAACAGACACTAGTTTGTTAATTGTCTTGTCTCACTGAATTTACAACTTACACAACTAAGAAAATTCCTTTCTCATGGTGAAGTGTATTTAAGCCTGGTTGTTCTTACATCAGGTAATCAGAAGTTTCCTTCTGGCTCCATGATCATGTATCTGCTAACTTTAAGGGAGTAAACAATATGAATTTAGCCTGTTTGCCTCTTTTAACCAAACTTTCAGGTTGACAAAAGACAAAGATAGAGGCTGAGTTACGCCAGGAAGAAACCAGGTGGGATGCTTCTTCCTCTTTCTACCAAACCAAGTAGGTCCTTTAGTTAAACAATTGGCCAGTGGATGACAGCACCATAACAATTAGCCCTGGGACTATGTAGGAAAATTTACCTCTTATAATTCAGCTGTATCAACTGATGCTTCCAGTATTAGATTCTTCTTTGATTCTCCAGGGTACTATGATGTAACATACAATCTGTCTTAGAAACTGCTCCATTTACATGAGGAAATTTGGTGCTTAAAGAGAGAGAAAAGATATTTTTAATAAAAAGAGTTATATTAGAGATTTCCAAGCGCCAAGATGGCAGAGTAAGCAGGAAATTGCCTTAACTCTCCTCCAAATATTTACCTCCAAATAACCATAAAATAGCACCCCAAAAAAGAATCCTAAAACAACATAACCAGCAAAAATAGATGGGTGAAAGAACCTTGGAAGGTCAGGAAAGGTCTGTCTCACCCAGGTAAGAGGAGAGTTCAGTCCAGCATAGAAAGCATCCAGGTAAGCCAGCAGCAAGACCCACCTCAGCCAACCAATGGGAGGTCTTGTTCCCCAGTGCAGGAGAGCAGGAAAATGATGACAACACCAGAACATCCCATGTGCCTCAGTATAGCCAGTGTTGGGATACTAACCATCATAACTATCAAGGGCCTCACCATAGCCAGAGGAACTGGCATGGGAGCATGCCAAATACTTCAGCATAGCTCTAGGCACAGGCAGACACCAAATCTGGAACCCCTTATGTAGCCCAGAATAGCCAAGCAAACAGACAGACACCAGCACTCATGCCACACCCACAGGTAGATGCCTATACCAGGATCCCACAGGTCTCAGTACACAGGCAAAAATATAAGCAGTGGGACTGAGCCTCCATGGGACTCAACTTAGCACAAAGTAAGCTGCCAGGCTCCTATGGCCTCCAGCAACACCAGCTCCCCCTCACCATAGCCCTCAGTGCAGCATCAGACACAAGGGGTGTCCTATGGGTCTCAGGGCAACACCAGGGAAGCACCAGGTAAACAACCAGGACCTGTGACCCCTGGCACAAGAAGCTTGGGACAGTGCCCCTTCCATCCAAGAAACAGAACTCAAATTTAAAAATAAGGGAAAAGGCTGAAAAAGATAAGAAAAAAAAAACCACCAAAAAAAAAACCAGATTCTGAACAAAGGTTATTATGGTGACAGAGAAGAGCAAGACAAAAACTCAGAAGAGGACAACAATGTCAAAACACCTCTGGGAAAAGCTCCAAAGAATAATGGGAATTGATCTCAAGCCCAGGAAGAACTCATGGAAAAGCTCAAAAAGGGATTTAAAAATCAAAGAAGAGAGGAAGAAGAAAAATTGGGGGGAAAATGAGAGTGATAGAAGAAAATTATGGGGAAAGAGTCAACATCTTGGAAAAAGAAAACAACTCTGTGAAAAAGTAGAATTGGCCAACTGGAAAAGGAAATACAGAAAGCTAACTGAAGAAAATAATTCCTTAAAAATTAGAATTGGGCAAGTGGAAGCTAATGATTCTGTGAGACATCAAGAATCAGTTAAACAAAATCAAAAGAATGAAAAATAGAACAAAATTTACCTCACTGGAAAAACAACTGACATGGAAAATAGATCCAGGAGAGACAAAATCAGAATAATTGGACTAGCTGAAAGACATAATCAAAAGGAGGAACTGTATATCATACTCCAAGAAATTGTTTTAAAAAATTGTCCTGTTATCCTAGAAGCAGAAGGCAAAAAAGGCATTGAAAGAATCCTCCAGAAAGAGATCCCAAATGACAACCCCATGGAACATCATAGTCAAATTTCAGAACTACCAGTCAAGGAAAAAAATATTGCGAGCTTCCAGAAAGAAACAATTCAAATATCAGGGAGCTGCAATGAGAATTACAAAGAAATTAGCAGCTGCAGAATTGAAGGACTGGAGGTCATGGAACATGATACTCCAGAAGGCAAAGGAACTGGGACTGGAACCTAGAATCACCTACCTGGTGAAACTGAGCATAATACTTCAAGGGAAAAAAAATGGTCATTCAATGAAATGGAAGGATTTCAAGCATTCATAAGGAGAGGACCAGAGCTAAACCAAAAAAAAAATGTGATTTTTCAATAGCAAGACTCAAGAGAAACATAAAAAGGTAAAAAGAAAAAAGAAAACAGAGATTCAATAGGGCTAACCTGTTTACATCCCTACATGGAAAGATGATACTTGTAATTCTTCAAAAACTGCATCATTCATAGTGCAGCTAGAATTTCATGGAATGACAAAAAAATTAAGGGATGAGAAAGAGTAGTATACTGGGTACAGAAGGAGGAGAGAGGTACAACAGGGTAAATTATTTAATATGGATAGGCACAAAAGACCTATTACAGTGGAGGGGAAAATGGGAGAATGAAAGGGGGCATCACTTGAACCTTACTCTCATCAGAATTGAATCTAAGAGGGAAAAATGTACACAATCAGTTGAAGTAGGAGAGTGTTTCTGTGTTTTTTCTGTATGTGTATGTGTGTGTATGTGTATATCTTTCTGTGTGCATGTGTGTTTGTATATGTGAGTATGTGTGTAAGTGTGTATGTGTATGTGAGAGAAGGGTTCTAGGTATAAACTTGAGGACCTGGGTTTCTAGCGCTGGTATTCATAAGTCCTCATGTGTGTATCTCTATTAACAGTAAGTCCTTAGAAAAGGAATTTACTAAGAAGTTGCAGCAAGAAGAACTGGTATAAAATCTTCCTCCTAAATCAAGGGTGCAGCTCTTGCCATGAAACACGATATTGCTGGGGGAGAATGGGCTCCAAATTGAAGTATAGTGATAATGAGGCACAGGTACAGAGAATATAAGACTAAAGGGAACCTCCTGACTCTTGGCTCTACAAGTCCTCTGCTCCCTTTGTGGGATCTTCATGAAGTTGACTGTTTGACCACACAATAAAGCATCTCTGCTGAGTGAGCAACTCAGCTGAGCCTGCCTCTGGCAGGGTGCTGGATCTCAGCTGGATAGGTCAATGTGCTACTGGGCCAGGTCAAGTGGGTTGCTTGGATGTGGATCTGCCTCCTCCTTTTGCTTGCCTTCTGCTGCGGTAGGCTGATTTTCTGCCACTCTACAATGTCTCTGGATCTTGCAATTTTCCTAAAATTTCTTCCTGGGCACATCAATCCTAAGGATATTGCTCAGATGCCTCTTCACTCTGGTGGCTATTGCTATTGCTTTTGGTGGACTCCAATATTGACTCTGGTTGCCAGTGGGACCTTTGGTTACAATAGGTTTTATTAACTTGTCCCCTGCTTTTAGAAACCTAGAAGTAAAATTATAGACCCACAGTCTAGTCAGTCTACAATTCTGGCCCCAAATTTATTAATAGAGACTTATTTAACAGAGTTAAGCATACAGGTAAAGCTATCCCTGGGGTATATAAATGCTGGGAAGACTTCCAGGGTCTGCCTACAAACATGCCCATCCAGTCACCAAGGGGCTTATCAGCTTCTACATCCTCTGACATAGGTCATGCTAAGGCCAATAAGGTTTCTACATCTACCCTACACATTCCTGAGCATTGAGATTACAGCCTCCCACTGAATTAAATTTTACCCAGTAATAGGGAATATATGTTGTTTTTAAAAGATCTGGATTTTTGAAACCTCTGGGTGGCTGGCCAAGAGCAACTGATAGTTACTATTTTGGGCTCCTTTATTATATTTGTTTGTGTTGCTTCCTTGGGTAAGACTGCCAGATATTTGGATTTGTCAGGCCTTGTTAAGCCAAGGGCTATGTGTCTCTTTTTTGCCAATTGGGCAGTAAAGATTTCAGTGTCTCTTAGCTGAGTAAGAGAAATTCTCTCTGGTAATGGGCACACACACAAAAAAATTTAAAAACTAATGAACAGGACTAGTTGAAGGAGAGTAGAGAAAAGTGAAACTCATTTAACTAACAAAGAAAAAAAGAGAAGAATTAAATAGCCAGATAAAAGCAGGGATGTAAAAGGAACTAATAAGCCAAACTACAGAGGAAAACAGGATACGAAATGGGAAAAAGGTTGGAATGAGGATAAGAGAGCCAGTGGGAATGGGGCCTCCTTAACAAAAAGATTATGATAAAGTAACTGAAAAGGCTGTGTATGCCCTAAGTGTCATTCATTATATGTTAAAGTACAAATGATAGCATCACCGTAATATATGACTTTATCCCTCTATTTGTGGGTACAACTTACTGACAACTAAGCAAACTAGAATGAATGGTACTGCCATCTCCATGCCCACAAACCCACCCACTCACTCATCCAGTGCTGGGAAGGTATCCACTATGCAAAGAAGGAGTCAGTCACACAATGATTCTCCTATATTCAGACATTGAAGCTAAAGATACAACTATCCACCGCCAATACTTTGGGGACACACACAGCTGACTGCATCTTGCTCTAATTCCCAAAGTCTGTTTAATGTCTCAAGTTAGTAGCCTAAGGATTGAACATAGGTTAAAAAATGACACAGTTACAATTAAAGAAGGAGACCCATAGAGCATATATAGAAGCACTTAAGAGCCAAAATGAAGACTGTGAACCAAATCTGATTTCTTACCACTTATTCAAATTGCGAGTTTTCTGAGCTCTTCACAGGTAGTTGAGAATGTGAGGAAGAAGGGAGCTTTAGCATGGTCATTTGTGTGACACAGGATCATGACACTTGGAACAAAAGGAAGACTCAAGACAACTTGAAATAGAGATTTCATAACAGTTAACTACTTTTTGTTTCTTTTTTCTCATGGTTTCTCCCATTACTGTTAATTCTTCTTTACAACCTGACAAATGTAAAAGTAGGTTTAATATGAATGTATACATAGAGCCTATATCAAATAACACACCATCTTGGGGTGGGGGGAGAGATGGAGAGAAAATTTGGAACTCAGAGTCTTATGAAATTGAATGTTAAAAACTAAAAATAAATAAATTTATGAAAAATAATAATAGTTAACTATTTAAGAACATTGAACATGGGCATAGACATATATTTTAAAGAGGAAAAGACCTGACATGTACACTCTAAGTCAAAAGAACCTGGAAGTAGAAAGAAAAGCCAGGTGTGTGACGGGGGAAGTGAGAGGAGAAACAACTGGGGGGAGGGGAAATGGAGAGAGAAAAAAAGAGATAGAGACAGACAGAGAGAGGGGAGACAGACAGAGAGAGACAGACAGAGAGAAATGGGGAGAGAGAGATAAAGACAGAGGGTAAGGAAAGGTTGAGGGTCAGGAGTCCAATAAGAAAGGCAGTCTAAAGGTATGACCTCCTGTGTAAGTAAAGAGAAGACAGTCAGCTCTGTCTCTTCCTCTGGGTCCTCTTCTAGACTTCTTAAAGATTCAGAATGGACCTTGAGGATCAGGGCCTGCAAGGTAAGGACAGACTACTCCAGCTGGAGGCGGGTGGGTCCCTAGATCAGAGCTACCCTCTCTGATGTTACCTCGCTAGTCATTAATGTGCCCAGAGCTCCAGAAGTCCTCTCTTGTTCTGTCCAGTTTTTATTTTACTCTTCCCAACCTGTCCCACTCTCAGGGACTGCTAGAAAACACCAGAAAACCAAGGAATGTTCTCCAGATTACTTCCCTTCAGGTGCTCATTAACAGGAAAAATGACTGAATCCATTATGGTATCTGAAAGCAATTATGTTATTATACTATGAGAAATGATGAAGGGGTGGTCTCAGAAAAATCTGGAAAGATTTGTATGAACTGATATAAACTGAAAGTGAACAAAAACAAGAGAACAATTTATACAATAACAACAATATTTTAAAGGGAAACATCTTTGAAAGACTTAGAAATTCTGATCAATGCAATGGCCAATCACAGTTCCAAAGAAATGATAATGACAATGCTATGAACCTTCACATAGAAAGGTAATGGACTCAGAGTACAGATCGAAGCATACATTCCTTTCCTTTCTGTTCCTTTTATTTTTGACATAGCTAATGAGAGAATTTGTTATGCTTGACTACTTATTTGAAATGGGTTTTGTTTTTTCTTGCATTTGCATTGGGTCAGGGAGGGGAGGTAGGAGAGATAAATTAGAAATTAGAATTAAATAATATTGAATTTTTTTAATTACTTTGTCCAGCTCTGAAAGAACTCTTCATAATATCCAGAAGTAGAAAAGTAATTCTATGTCCTCCAGTTAACACTTCCATTAATTTATAGATGCATTATTTATTCATCTGGCCCTACTAGATCCAATCAAAAAAAGCAGAGAGGAGAGCAGCTTCACTCTTTTGGTGATTATACAAACACCTGCCCACAATTGTTGATCACCAACATTCTCCAATATCAAATCTTTATCCCTATTTTGCCCTTGTTAGGGCAAATGACCAGACCCACTCTCAGCATTCATAACCAAAACAGTGTGCTATTTCGTTTTTAGAATCTGGATTGAGACCAACCCTTCTTCACTTCCTGGCCTTCTAAATTTCTCTCAGATTTCACCTAAGATCTAAAGTTCCTCCAAATTGCAATTTGGCATATTCTCGCCCTGCATCTCCTCCCTCACCTTCAGGGCTTTGCTATACCACAGAAAAGTTTTTTCACCTTCTACTTGTTCTCCCAAATTAGCCTAAAGGCTTAATGAAAGAACATTGCACTCATCCAGCCTCCCATTCCTACCCCTCCCCTGTCTGCTCACATTCTCTAATCTGGTACACGGAACCAGGTAATGTCAACATCCTTGACTGCATCATCATTTGGCTGAAAACTATTTGGCCCTAATGTCAGGTTAATAATTGGAGCTTTAGGCTTTGTTCCACCACCCCTAAATCATCACCAACCAACCTCTATCACTCTGCCCTTACTCAACTCCACACCATGTTCCAAACTCCTCAGCTCTAATGGGAATAAGGCTCTGTTATAAGATGCAGAAAATTTGTAGTGTTTGGGACCCCAGTGAATTAAGCATCAAGGCTTTGACTCACAGTAGGCATCATACTCAGGAAGTCCTCTATTGAAGATTAATATAAATTGGGCCTTTTTCACCCCACCCCACTCCAGTCACTGTGATTTATCTTCCCACAAGGGCAGTGCAACATTTCCCTAATAACATTTTCTACAGGGCGTAAAAACCAAAGAGTACATTTTTTTGCTATGAATGCTAAAGGTGCCATTTCACCTGGAAATGGTCTTGTGATAGGAGTGGGGTGAGATAACCATCAGAGGGTAAAGAGCAGAGCCAGGCTGGGGAGGAATTCACTTTGAGTTTCTGGAAATGCCTGAGATACTACCTCAGCTGACCTGTGTACCTTCACTGTGACTCTTCTTCAGCCTACAAAGTCAATCAGGTGTCTAGGTTCTACTGCCACAGTCCACTTACAGGTGCACCACCCCTAGTTCAGGCCTTCGTCATCTCTCTCCTGGACTATTGCCCCCTTATTGACCTTACTGTCAACAGTGATATTTCTAAAACACATTTTCCCCCCCTCGGAAAGCTCCAGTGGTTCCTAGGATCACATACTCATTCTGGGGCTTCATGTGTAAAGCTCCTCAAATTCTGGCTCCAGATTACCTGTAGCAGAAGAATAAAGCAGCAAGGCAAATCTGAGCATGCACCCTGCCCCCCTTATTCTTCCCTCATACATTCTATTATCTAGATAAAAAGACCTCGTAGCTATTCTTCATTCCATTTCCAATCTCCTGCTCTTGCATTCTCCATCTCCAGAATGTCCCCCCTCACCTCCACCTCTCTGAATCCCTAGTTCCCAAATAGTTTCAGCAAATGGCACCTCCTACTTGAAGCCATTCCTGATTCCCACCCCCAACCTCCAGCTACTAGTCCCTCCCCAACAAATTACCTTGTATTTACCTTATCAATGTATAATGGTCCATTCAACATCATAGAGAATTTCTAGAAGCAGATTCACTACAGTACATATTCCCATAAAAGGCAATTCTTGTTCTATGTGCATGTAAAGAGGAATATTCCAAGGAGAATGTTCAGAATTGCTTTCCTAGGTTTCTGATGACCCCAAGTGATGAGTCCAATAGATGATGAACTTCCTGAACAACCTGGATATTTAGGGGATGCAGGAGAGTAGCACTTCAAAAAAACAACAGCAATCTCCTCATTAGAGGCTAAACTAGAAAAAGCAAGTATTTGGGACCTTTAAAAGGAAGAGATTTGTTCACTCTATCTCCTGCTTCTACTCAGTGGTATGGCAACCAAGTTGTCCTTAAACTTCCAGTGAGAAATGTGGGGAGATGGGCTGTGCCCTTTCCCACCAGCTCCCACGCTTAATCTCATGTGGGAACATGGGCCTCAACTAGGCAAGCCTCTGCCTGGGCCCTGGCTGCCTTTCCTAGTTCAGTTCCTTTTGCTCAGTAGATAATCAAACATCATCCTTGAGGCAGTTTCCTCCTCTTTGGTGCTTCCAGTTGGATCTCATCAATGACAGAATTTGGGAGTTGGAAGGAACTTCAAGGGTGATCTACTCCAACTTATGTCTAATAGCCTCTTTACAACAGACATCCCCAACAACAGTCATCTGGTTGCTGAGTCATTCAGGCATGTCTGACACCTTCTGATCCCTGTGCTGTTTTCTTACTGGAGTGGTTTGTCATTTCCTACTCCATCTCATTTTACAGATAAGGAAACTGAGGCAAACAGTGTTAAGTGACTGGTCCAGGATCACACAGCTAACAAGTATCTGAGACCACATTTGAACTCATGAAGATGAGTCTTCCAGA
>JAQQSK010017452.1:0-10116 GCA_028658325.1 Potorous gilbertii | reverse complement strand
GAAACACTGCTGTGCCAATGCGAATAGAAGGATCAATATTAGACATAGCTATAGGTGCCTTAAGATAAACAAAGCATTTTATATGCACTATTTATTTTGATCCTTGCCACGTGTCTACAAAGTGTGTACCAAGGGTAACATTACTCCTCCTTTACAGATGAAGAAAAATTCATACACACTAATAGGTGTCAGAGCATGGGTTCAAATGAAGGTCCATCCAGAATCAAACACAATGATCTTTCTTCTACACCATGGTGCTTTCCGAGAAACGTGGTTTCACAGTCAAAATAGGGTTAGATTCCAAGCTAGGAGAGAATTGAAAAATTATCTAGTCTGATTTTGATATTTCACTTATGAGAAAACTGAGCCACAATGAGTTTGAATGACTTATTCAAGGTCTCATATTTGGCAAGTGATAGAAGCAAGCTTCATACCCACGTATTTTAGACTCTACTCACAAATTTCCTTTCATTGTAACATATTGTCTCTTTATAAAGGTTATTCCTCCTCCTCCTTCTGCTATCTCAATATCTGTTAAAATTTTTCATTTTCTTCATGGCCATAGTTAGATGTTTCCATGACTAGAAAACCTTATTACTATTTTAATGAATTTGAGATGCTGGAGGGACGTAGGTTTAGTAAGCAGTGAGAAATATGAGGTTTGAAAGGAAAAGGTTTCAAAGAGTGTGTGTGTGTGTGTGTGTGTGTGTGTGTGTAGGCATATTTAATAACTCTCTAAATGGAGATGCTAGTTGAAGCCATAGGGATGGGTGTAATATATCAATAAAGGAGAAAAAAGGAGAAAGAGAGGAGAGAAGACATAAAGAAGAAAGGCCCTGCTGTTGTTAAGTTAAAAAGATAGGGGTTACACAAGTCACAGTATATTTAAATCTACCGATTAGAATCCAGTCAGTCTCATGGCAATATATCCAATGGAAAGTGCATAATACTTGGAATTGGAAAACATGATTTGTAATTCACAATAAATCATGAATCCATCATATGATATTTGGAAAATGGTTTCCCCGTCATGATCCTCAGTTTCTTGCCTTAAAATGGGATATTTGTATAAGATGAACAATAAAGGTCCTTTCAGCACATTCCATTTAATCTGTATTCATAAAAATAGGATGTGCATAGAAATAGTGAAAAAGATTATATAATAACATAACAACCGAATAGGTACATTGGAATAATATTTTAAAAGAAAACAGAAAAGAAAATAAAGTCAACAAGTATTTATTAAATGCCTAGTATATGCTAGGCACTTTGCTGAAAGCTGGAGATACAAGGAAAGCCAAAATATTCCCTAGCCTTAAAGAGTTTACAATCTAATGGGAGAGATAATATGTGAATAGCTATGCACAAAGAATACAACTACAGGTTAAATTGGAGGTCATCTCGGGGGGAAGGTACTAGCATTAGGAAAAGGTTAGTTAAGGAGAAAGTGAAGGAGCAGTAAGAGAAGTGAGTAGAGAATGGGGAGAATTCAATGATGTTACTGCTAAAGGATAAAAAAATAGAGTAGCGTCTTTTAAGAGTTTTTCAGAGCTCAATGAGATGATGATAAAACATTCACTGGACTGAGAAAGAGGACATAGTCATCAGTTACCATGAAACTAGTTGGTTCATGAAAGTGATGGGGGAAATCAACTCTTGGAAGTTTGATAGAGAAAAGAAGAAAACAGACGAAAGTTTGAGCAAGCATAAGATATTGGCAAATATTTGCACCACCACATCCCTAGCTTTTTTGAAGAATAGAGAACGGATTATATTAAGAAACATGAAATTTAGACATAGGCAGTACTTGAGAAGCCATTCAATGAAACTTTCATTTTTTTCATATTAAGAAATTGAGGTTAGAAGTGATTAAGTGACTTAACCAGGTTGAATGTGTTCGCCAGGTGAAGAAAAATATCAGGACAAAAGTAGATATTTTTAAAACCAGTCTTTGGCACATAGACGTACAAACTGTTATTTTTCAATGTGGGCCACAACACACATATTCAGAAATAAAACATTGCATGATAGAACATGTTTTCCATTTATGAATTTGAAAAACACTAATATGTAAGCATCTGAAAGCAAATATTCTAAGGTTGAAGAGGGCTTTTAGAATAAATACAACTTAGTTGTTTCCAATGGCATCAGACGCTACCAGACAAGTTGATTCTAGCTATTTTCAATTCCTGAAGAAGTGGGGATTTTCTCTTCATTCATCCTTTGAAAAGTCAAGGTTGCCCCCGCCCCACCTCAGTTATGGTATGAGAATGTCTAAGAGGTTCTTAGGCGAAATATTTGTTTTGTTTCAGTAGTATATAAGAGCTAATAGATTTCTCCCTCCACATAAGGCTTGAAGAAAACCCAAACTAACAAATTTCTAGCTATGTTGTGCAGCTAAATCTTGTACTGGTGCCACTAGGCAAGAGTTAATTAAATTAAATTGATCAAGCAATTATTAAGTACCTTTTTCTGCATGCCAGGAACAATGTCACATGCTTCTCCAACTTATACAGCACATTTTGCAAATGCTTCGTAAATGTTTATTACATTATATTACAAGCTGGTTACTCTTCACTCTCTTCAGTGAAGTGTGTGTGTGTGTGTGTGTGTGTGTGTGTGTGTGTGTGTGTGGTTTTCTTGCAGGTTTATGCTTGTTTGGATAAATATTTAGTCACAGAGCAGACCATATAGGGAAGATACAAGCCATGTGACAATTTGTTTTATTGGGAATACTGCAAGTTTGGAAGATTCAGCGAATGGCTTTTGGTTTCTTCTTAATGCTTTACATCATGACTATATTGGGGAACATTCTCATTATGGTCACTGTAAATCTCAGTGGCTACCTCATATCCCCTATGTACTTCTTCCTCAGTTATCTGTTCTTTGCAGATGTCTGTTATTCTTCCACCACCACCCCAAAGATGATGACTGACTTATTCATAGAGAATAAGACCATCTTCTTCCTCCTTTCTGTGCATTACTTTGGCTGCACAGAAATCTTTCTGCTCACTGTCATGGCCTATGATCGTTATATGGCCATATGTTGCCCCCTGCACTACACAGTCATCATGAGCTGCATCAAGTGTCGGATGTTGGTGCTGATACTCTGGGTTGAAGCATTTCTGCATTCCATCATTCAGACACTTCTAACTATCCAGCTACACTTCTGTGGGCCCAATGTGTTCGACCATTATTTCTGTGATTTCCACCCACTGCTGAAGCTTGCCTGCTCTGACACCTATGCAGTAGGGTTCGTGGTGGTAGCCAACCCTGGCATGATCTCGTTAGTTGCCTTTTTCTGCCTGGTCATCTCCTATTCAATTATCTTGTTCATTCTGAGAACTCAGTCAGCTGAGGGCAGGTGCAAGGTACTCTCAAACTGTGGTTGTCATGTTGTCACTGTATTGCTGTTATCTGTACCCTGCATCTACATGTATATTAGCCCAACCACCACAATTAAAGCAGATAAACTGGTCACTTTGTTTAATACACTCATACTCCCAATGCTAAACCCCCTTATATACACCCTTAGGAATACAGAGGTAAAAAAAAAGCTGTGAGGAAGCTATGGGGGCAAACATTGACTTTAAAATAAAAATAGTCAGGGTTTTTTAGCACAGAATTAGTAGTCATCAAACAATTATTAAGTACCAATTATATCCAAGGACTCTAATGTTAGAAGGGTCACAAAAATATGCAAGACGTGTTTCCTGTTGTCAAATAACATGTAACTTCACAATCTGTTCATAACTGCAAAGAACAATGAGCAGAGAACACTTATCAAATCCAAGGATGAATGTTTCTTTTCAGTACATATTAGTTTTCTTAACATAGGCATTAAAAATAAAGAAAATTATGTGGTCGCCGATAATAATCATCACTTCTGAAATTTTCAAGGTCTTAGGAAAGAGTAATGCAATTTTTTATGATTGATAATTACTGGTCTGTAACCAAATCATTTCCTTGATTGCTGTGTTACTGCATTTTGAGTTTAAGTTGGAGGGAGGGATAATATATTTGAAACACAGTTATTAAACTTTGTGGCAGGGTTTAAGAACTTTTCTAAATAGTTTATGAATGAAATTCTTTCTATATTATCATATTTTTGGATACTGTGCAATATTTTCAAAACAATCATTAATACCACTAATTGAATGCACGTTTACTTATCAATAAATATCATTCTCTATGCAGGCATCTAGATGATACTGTGGATATAGTGCCAAGTCTACAGTCAGGAAGATTCATTTTCCAGAGCTCCAATCTGGCCTCATATATTTACTAGCCTTGTGTTCCTGGGTAAGTCATTCAACCCTGTTGGCTTCAGTTTCCTCATTTGTAAAATGAGTTGGAGAAGGAAAAGGAAGACTACTCCAATATCCTTGCTAAGAAAACCCTAAATGGGGTCACAGAGAGCTGACCAAAACGTGATTGAAGAACATCATTATAGTTTATAATTGGCAAAACATTTGAAAGTCATTAGGCTATATGGTCTTTACAAAAACCACATAAGGAAGGGAAATAACTGACGTTAGTGACATTCCACACTTGAATAAATGTTGTTTCTGAGATACCATATGGCTCGCTCAATATCACACAGCTAATAAGTGGCAGAGACAGAATTTGAATCTTCATCTTCTAATCCTGTGCCTCATGTTAATTTCCGTTATTCCATGTTTTGTTATTTAAAAATAGCCCCTATTTTTGTAATAGGATAAGGTCAACTAAGTGCTTTCCCGTTAACAACTGTTATCTAGGCAAGGTGATTGCTGCACCTGATAAAAACAGAGATTTCTTCTGAAGTTATTTTCAAAATTCCTGTGTAGGGTTTCTATTTCATCTACCAGTGGGGAAATACGCATCAAGGTGGCACAGTGGTTAGAGTTCTGGACCTGGAGTGAGGAAGACAAATTTTTGTGATTTTAATTCTGGCCTCAGACCCTTAATCCTGTTTGCCTCAATTCTTCATCTGTAAAAGTGAACCAGAGAAGGAAATGGCAAAGCAGTCCAGTATCTTTGCCAAGCAAACTCCAAGTGGGGTCAGGAAGAATTGGATATGACTGAATAAATCAAGTCAAGAAAGTGAGGAAATGATTCTGAGATCCCTGGATTAACACTTCACCTTTTTTGGTTTTAAGATTTACTCTAACTCTAAAACCTTCTCCTACCTCCTCCTTACTGATAATTAATATCTAGTTTTCTGTAACTCACACACTGTTCAACATTGGGCTTTCCAGGGTCATGCAAAATAAACCTACTCTCACTTTTATGTTATATAATACATATGGTATTTGAAGACAGTCATAATGGTCCCCTAAATATTTTCACTGCACAGAATAGAATAAAGAATCACAAGGAGTTTTTGACTACAAACTTACAAATGACTCCCCTGCACCATATAAGAGGTTGTTGGATGAAGGGTACTGATGCAATGAGGTAAAGATGATGCCAAGACTTTCTCACAGGATACCTGCCTGTCCCTCTATTCTTAACCCACCGGGCCTTTATCTGAAAAGTGCGTCTAAGTGCTAATATCTCATTTTGGGTAGTATTGGTCCCCAAAAGTCATGAATTTATTATTATTATTATGTCAATGAAATTAAATTCTAACATTTCTAATAGTCCTAATTCAGTGGTGTGCCTTTCATTTCAGGGAGAGTTAAAATGTTTCAAAGCCTTCAAGGAAAACAAAAGTAAAAACAAAGAATTAATAACAAGGCCAAAAAGTTTTTCTGAGGTTAAAGCGTATTTCCAAATCAAAGAATGGTGAAAAAGGGAAAAAAAATAGGTAAAGAAGTGAAAGTAGAAACAGAAAATTATTACAAGAAAACAGTTTGATAAAAAGAGGTATAAAATGATGTAGAAAATAAAACTTGAAAGAGGATTGGCCAAATGGAAGGAAAACTACAACAATATACTAACGAAAATAACTCCTTTAAGAGTAGGGTTGAGAAAACGGAAAAAGATGTAAAAAAACTCACAGAAGAAAATGATTCATTGAAACTAGAACGAGTTAGGTGGAAGCCAATTATTCCAAGAGACATCAAGACAAAATAAAATGAAGTCAAAAAAATTGAAATAAAGGAAAATATGAAAACTCTCATTTGAAACAAAAGACAACTGGCCTAGAAAATATATGGAGGAGAGAAAATTTTAAAATTACTGGACTATTGGAAATTCATGATCAAAAAGGAGATTAGACATAATACGCTACGAAATTATTGAGGAATACTATCGCTTTTTCTGAGATCCAGACTATAAAATAGAAATTGTAAAGCCTGTTAATAACGACCTGAACGTGATCCCGAAACGAAAACCCAGAGCAATATCATAGCCTAATTGAAAAGGTCCCAGATCAAAGAGAAAATATTCCAAGCAGCCAGAAAGAAACCATTTAAGTACCATGGAGTCATAGTCAAAATCACACAAAACTTATTGGCTTCTATGCTACAGGAGTGGAGGGCTTGATATATGGTATTCCAAAAGGAAAAGAATTTAAGAATACAACCAAGACTAACATACAGCATAACTGAGTATAATTCATAAGGCAAAAATGTGGACATTTCAGAACAAAGAGGGTTTTTAGGAATTACTGATGAAAAGATCAGAGGTGAATGGAAAATTTCAGAGTAAGGCACAAGCTAAGAGAAGCATAAAAAAGGTAAACATTTAAGAAAAATTATGGGATAATACAAATCCAATCTTTATATTCCTGTATGGGAAGATGACACATAAAACTCCTAACAACTTTGTCATTATTAGGAGAGTTAGAAGGAGTATGCAGAGACAGAGGGTATGGCTGTAAGTTGATTTTGTTGGGATGATCTTCAAAAACTGAAGGCATGAGAAAAAGAGGATATGCTGAAAGAAGGGGGAAAGGAAGACGTAGAACTGGAAAATGTATCACTCATGAAAGATGCACACAAGGAGTAGCTTTTACACTATAGGAAAAAATGGGGGTGGGTTCTGATTAATGTTTGAATATTTATCACATTGGAATTAGTTGAAAGAGGAAAAATATTGAAACTTTGGGAAATTTAATATTATTTGAAAAGTTAGTATACATAGATATAGTTTAAGAATTAAGTATGATGGGACGATATTAAAAAAAAATAAGGAGTGAGAAAGGGCCATACATTCAGGAAAGGGAGAGAGGAGTAGTAGAATGAAATAAATCATTTCACCTAAAACAGGTAGGAAAGAACTTTTATAGTGGATGGGACATGGTGGAGAGGAGAGGCTATGCTTGAACTTTATTCTAATCAAATTGTGTCAAAGGAGGAGAAACATACAAAGTTAGGTGAGTATAAAACCTATCTTAACCCACAGGAAAGAAGAAGAGGAAGGTTTGAAAAGGGACAGATTGTAAGGGTTCAAGGGTGGGTAACTGGCAACCTCAAGGCCACATATCGTCCTCTATACCCTCAATTACAGGCCCTTTGACTGAATATAAACTTCATTTGTTCTGTGAAGTTTGGATTCAGACAAAGGGCTGAATTTGAGGACCATGAGGGCCCCATGTAGACATAAGACCACAAAAAACCCACTCATGAGAGAGAGAGAGGGATATATAGGGGAAAAAAGAATGAAGGGAAATACAGAGTAGTCCTAACTGTGAAAAAAATTACAGTGAAAATCTTCTGACAGAGGCTTCATTTTTCAAATGATTAGCGAACTGGATCAAATTTATAAGAATACACCACGTTTACCAACTGATAAATGGGAAATGGATATCAACAGGCAGTTTTCAGGTGAATAAATTAAAGCTGTCTATAGTCATATGAGAAAATGCTCAAAACAAGGCTTGGTAGAGAAATATAAATGAAAGGAAAGCTGAGATACTACTTCGTACTTATCAGATTAGTTAATATGGCTGAAAAGGAAAATGACAAATATAGGAGGGGATTTGTGAAAATTAGGACATTAATGTCCTGTTAGTGGAGTCATGACCTTATTCAAAATATTTTGAAGAACGATTTGGAACTATGTCCAAAGGGCTTTAAATCCTTGCATACCATTTGACCCAACAATAGCATTACTAAGGTGGTACACAGACATTTTTTTTAGATGAAAAGTACGAATATTTACAAAATATTACTAGAAACAAATTAGGGGAGTGACAGATAGTGCATTTGTCAGATTTATGAAGAATTTGGAAATTTATGACCAAAAAAGAGATAGAGAACACTATGAAGGACCAAAAGGATAATTTTGATTACATTAAATAGAAAAGTTCTTGCACAAACAAACCCAATGCAACCAAAACTAGGAAGGAAGCAGAAAACTGGGAAAGAATTTTTACAACGTAGTGCCTATGATAAAGGCTTCATTTCTAAATGATATAGAAAAGTGAGTCAAATTTACAAGGATACATGTCATTCTCCAATTGGTAAATGTTCAACGATGCAAATCAAAACAACTCTAAGGTACAATATCACACCTAACAGATTGACTAACATGACAAAACAGGAAGAGAATAAACGCTGGAGAAGATGTGGCAGAGTTGGAACACTAATTCATTGTCGCTGGAGCAGTGAGCTGATCCAACCATTCTGGCGAGGAATTTGAAACTATGATCAAAGGGTTACAAAAATGGGCTAGCTCCGAATCCAGAGCCCATAAATTACCTGTGAAAAGGATCTTCCAACAAATTCCGGAGCACTGGAAGCCACAGAGCAATGGAGTGGAGGAGATTTCTGTTCCAGAAAGCCCTGAAAAACCTACACAAAAGGTCCGTTGTGTACCGGACGGGAGCGGAGCCCAACCCTGATTTGGCCACAGGGCACCAAGAGGAGCAGATCTGAGAAGGCTTCAGGGACAGAAACTCTGGCGATGGCCCCTCCATGCACAGGCGCTACAGGACAGTGAGAGAGACTCCTGGGCTGGCCGAAAGGGGAGCGGGATGTCTCCTTAACTCAGGCCCCCTCAGGAGGAAGCGGCAGAGGCAGTAGCGGCCAGGGGTTTCTGGAACAGGCAGAAGCTTGGGTCCATTACTGAAGGTCTCCGAAGAAACCCCCTGAAGGAACTGAGCTTGTGTGGCTGCCCTGCCCCCACCTGAGAGCCTGAATTTAATCCCAATGAATAGCACCCAGGCTCACCGCTGAAAGCCCTGAGGCTGGGGAGCAGCATTTGAATCTCAGGCTCAAGGCACTAGAGAGGCTGGGGTGGAGAGTACTCGCAGAAGTCAAGTAACTGGCTGGGAAAATGCCCAGAAAAGGGAAAAGAAATAAGACCATAGAAGATTCCTTTCTTGTTGACCACATGTTTCCTCCTTTGCTGTCAGATGAGGGAGAATAATGCTTATGATCAGGGAAAGACATAAAAGACAAGGTCTCTGTAACCCAAACATCTGAAATAGATATCCAATGGGCTCTGGGATGGAAGAGCTTCAAAAGGATTTTGAAAATCAAGTTAGATAGGTGGAGGAAAAACTGGGAAGAGAAATGAGAGAGATGCAAAAAAGCGTGAAAAACAGGTCAATATCTTGATAAAAGAGACCAAAAAATATGCTGAAGAAAATAACACCTTGAAAAATAGGCTAGATCAATTTTCAAAAGAGATCCTAAAAGCCAATAAGGACACGAATGCTTTCAAAAGCAGAATTAGCCAAATGGAAAAAGAGGTTAAAAAGCTCACTGAAGGAAATAGTTTTCTCAAAATTAGAATGGAACAGATGGAGGCTAATGATTTTCTGAGAACCTTTCTGAAAAATCACAAAAAATCCTCAAAAGAATGAAAAAGTGGAAGATAAAGTGAAATATCTCATTGGAAAAAACAACTGACCTGGGAAATAGATCCAGGAGAGACAATTTTAAAATTACGGAACTATCAGAAAGCCACGATCAAAAAAGAGGCTAGACATCATCTTTAATGAAATTATCAAGGAAAACCGCCCTGATATTCTAGAAACAGAGAGCAAAATAAGTGTTCAAGGAACCCAACTATCACCACCTGAAAGAGATCCAAAAATAGAAACTCCTAGGAACATTGTGGCCCAATTCCAGAATTCCCAGGTCAAGGAGAAAATATTGCAAGCAGCTAGAAAGAAACAATACCAGTATTGTGGAAATACAATCAGGATAACACAAGATCTAGCAGCTTCTTCATTAAGGG